>KN042416.1:4222206-4258290 GCA_000739165.1 Podila verticillata NRRL 6337 | reverse complement strand
GCTGTATGCCTTTCAGTGCTGCAGCGCTCAGCTTCAGTGTGAATGATGCCATATCAAGTGTAGAGTAGAGAATACGTGTGTAGGAGAGTAGGAGAGTAAGAGAGTGTGGGAGGTAATTTAAAGGAGATGGATATCAAAGCATCATTCCCAAGAGATAAATTATGAATCAAATGGGGGTGCGGATCGAGGGGGGGGGGGTTTCGTTTTCTCGTTGGGGCAAGATGGAAGGACGATTCAAAATGAGTTGGTATTGACCATTAGTTGCGCGATTACGGCTCCACTGTTACTGCAAACATAAATCCACCACAGTAATTACATGGGATTCATATGAGGTGTGAGTTAGGTGTGTCTTAGGTGTGTATTCATTTTCGTATATGCAAATTCAAATCCAGAATTAAGTGTGTTTTAGGTGTGTATGGCCAGGTGTGTTTTAAGTGTGTACACACTTTTTTCTGGTAACTCATTTTATAACCCCGGATCTGGATGGAGGACGAGATGCTGTGAGACTACTAATACTTCTCTAGCTGTAGGACTGAGGTTGTGGGCCTTGATTTCTGCGTGCTATTAGGCGACGAGAATATCTGAGTGACCGAGATTGCGCGCCTCAATGAATTCAGACGACGATTGGTAGAAAATCTCAAATTTACAACCTTGCCGCTAAGCAGGGCTCCTGCTTGCCCACAATCTAAGCCATCGAGGGCTTGAGAGTGTGCCCTCCAAAAATAAATGACCTTCACCTTCTATTCTGGTCGTTTGCTTCTTTGTCTCATCACCATCCCTTTCGCCGCTGCAGGCACCCATCGTTAATAGCATATCACTATCAATGGACATCTCTCCTCCAATCCTTCAAAGGTTCTGCCCAAAAGACAACAAACTTCTAGCAAGCGTACCCAAGCACATTTCAGAAGAAATTAAGAATCGATTTGTCCTGTGGAGCGACATCCAGCTTACGATCGAAGATGTTGACTCGATGGAGACACAGTGTGCCACAGAAGTCAGCGTTAACTAACAGGCGGTACTCAAATCTCCAACCAAAGTACAATTCATACACATATGTGTTTAACCAAACCAGCATCTATGTTCGCATTTCGAACTGCATCCGAAGCAGCACTCATACTTGCCATTTTCCCGGCAAAAGCACAACTCATACGCCTTTTCGATCCGTAGGCGCATACGCTGATGTCGATTGAGTTGCATGGAGACATCGACTGGAAAAAAAGCTTTCAGAGTGGAATATGTTCCGCTGCCCTCCCCCATGTTAATGTCTAATTGCACTCTCCGCAAGAATCCTGTTCATCTCCAATTGCACTCGTACTAACTACGTGGAGCCCAAAATGGAAACTTGGTTAACCGTTGAATGTTGAAATACAAAACCTCGCCAACTTTGAGCGCAGTTCTGGACTTAACAAGGTGCGGCGCATTCCACGGACACATGATGCCTTCAATATTGTTCCCTGCTGCTGTAGACGCCACATGAGTTGGCATGAATGCGGGCTTGGAATGCAGTGAAAACAGAGCAAACAGCTCATTCCCACCGCTGATGGTATTCGCAACTGCTGTATTTCGATCTTTAAAGCACTGAGTCGGCTCCAGAACTACTTTTTCACACCAGCGCACTGTTCGTTCATGAACTTGTTTACTCGAATCCATCGGTCGAGCGAAATCTAAGGAGCGTGTAACTGGACAGACGATTTTATGGCCTGTGGAACTGGTAACGTTGTATAACGTTCTTGTTTTTTCTTGGTCTCTGTTGACAGTGTGATGTAGAGTACCCGGGTGCAAGGAAGGGAACCGTTGATCCCATAAAAGACGGTGTATGATTTCTCTGTAAACACACAACTTTGGTATCGCTTTTTTTTTTTTTTTTTTTTTTTTTTTTTTTTGGCGCGAGTCATGGAATCAACCTCCGAAAACTGGTTAGGAGTGGGCGCCCATGAAGTTTTTAGCACTGCTGGCTGGTGAACCCGGTGCCTTGGTGATGGGGTCAATAAGTGGATGTTTGAGGATGGGGTTTAATTCCGCAAAGAATTGCAAGTGGCAAAGACGATAGCGAACGAGTGGGCAAAAGGAGTAGGCGCAGGAGAGGAGTGAAGAAAGGGCGAAGACATTCCGAGCCGCCATTGATCATTTGGTGCATCGCCATCTCAAACGAACCATTGGTGAATCAGGAACGATTTTTTACTTGTTTCTCTCCCTGCCCCGTTCCCTCCAATTTTATCATCGCAGCTCACACCCACCTTCTCAATGCAACCATGGTGTCTTTACAGAGCGCCGATTCTCTGTTTTGCAATGGTGGTACAAACTGCGGCGTGTTTCACTGTGCATGGGTGGCGACGTAGGCGATAGGCGAGGAGAGCGTGCGTAGCTCTCCCAAAGAAAGAATGGCGAAGTATGCTTCTCGGGTTTATACTCCACCACTCCAACTTAGCATTGCAACTGTCACTGCTTCCCATTTTTCAGTGCAACTCATCCCCAATCATTTTTAGCGCAACCATGGAGACCCTGCTAGAATCAGAGTCCCGTCGTCCAAAAGGTCGATATGGCGCCTTTCCGTTTACCGATTCATACCTGCGCAAAAACCAGAGAACGATATATCTTGTGGAGAGATGCTCAGCTTACTTTCCATGGCATCTACCAGATAAAGGATGGAGGTGGGGGCGCGATTCTATTCATGATAAACAACGATGGTGAATTGTAAGTTTCCTTGGCGCGCATAAATCTATCCAAGGTACATGGAGTGTGCAGCTTTCTGTAAGTTAGTAGTACAGATTCTAACTGGTACACTGTTTTCATTCTTACAGGTGGCAACCTTTGCCCATCCCATACGATCCTTGGCATCACCAAGTGCAGTGCCGTAACGTTGGCAATCTTCAAGACCTGGGAAATATACCTGATCCGGTATGCAGGCGTTGCACTATGTGTTTAGAAACTCTTGGCACGATATGCAAGGAACTATACAGGCGCCTTGATCGAAATCAAGCTGGAGAAGACGCCACTTTCAACAACTAGTAGCCAATGTTCGATACTACCATTCCATGCTCATTATTCTGGAAACAGAGAGACTGGAAAGAGTTGCGACAAGGCCACCGGTCGATGGGGATGATCATGGCCGCGTGCTCAAGGAACTTCAGGGCTACGAGCAACAGATGCCAGAATGGGAGTACCGGAACAATTGCCGCAGCATGTTCCTTCTTGAACAGTACCAGCGGGATTATCCATTTTCCAATTTCTTCATTGTCCTCCTCTGAGATCTTGCTTCTTGGAACAACAATGATACTTCAACTCACCAGTTCCGGATCTACTTCTTGTGCAGCTACACCAATGCTAGGGAATTTGAAGACTCAGAGGAAAAATAATAATTTGTTCATTCACAGAAGTCTGGAAAGCAGTTCTTAATCATGAATCATTTTATTTTCTTTTCCTTGTTCGAAGTCGTCGTGAGGTACCGGCACCTCGATTCGCCTTCCTACTGTTCCGGCGTCCACCTTTGTCTACTGTCATCCCCAGGCTCAGAAACTCAAACTGCCTACTGAACACAATATGGTCCTGTTCCAGAAAGTCATATCCATCACAATCATAATTCAAGACGTTGTCCTTTCCTTTACAACCATAATGGTTCCCGGAAGCTCCAATGATCCTGCACTGGTGAACACTCCAGTGGTTACGGCAGGGCCCCACTAGGTACGTCCAGTCTTCCCAGCCGCGGCCAACCCTCTGGTTAAGCGGATCCAGGACTGAACGCATATCTTTCAAGGTGTTGATATGGCGCATTCGAAAACCAGGCCCAGTCGAACTGATCCCGTTGTTGGATAACTGCTTGTTTCCGCTCTTTCGATAAACTGGGTCTCCGCAGTCCGAGCCAGATGAGATTTGGCCTTGTTATTTCCCCCCACCAGCCCTTGGCTGTTCTGGGATACTCGTTCCGCCACTGGACATTATCATCACTGACGTTATCGTACTCGGTCCTGTAGAACAGTTCCTCTGCTAGTTCCAACGTCATTTCTCTAATGGTCCGGCAGCCCCTCCACTCAATCTCCAGATTCTGCAACTGTTTGAGAGTCTTGATCCGGCCATATACTTCTCGAACATGGATAATAAATGCCATCTGATGCGCCCGTTTCTGCTCGAACACGTCAGCTGCCAACTCGCGGTCCCAGATATCATCCTCCTTTGTCCTGAGAACAACTGCTGGGACCGTCCAGTCATCATTATAGGGATAGTGCTCTGAACCATTGGCATCAAATTATCCTTCGACTTCCCAAAGGACGCGATCGTTAAACCTGTCAGGGCATTCTTCCCATAATGGCTCCTTGACTGTCAGACGCAGTTTCTCTAACTGAGAAAACACCGTCGAGTCGTCCTTTCCAACGATACCAGCGGAAGGTGACGAAACGCCAGGAAGATTCCAGCAGTAATCCGTCATCAGCGATCCACTGCGGCCCCATCCATTGAGCACAAGTTCCTTGAGTCGTGTGCATTGTGTCCAACTGGCCTCAGTCCCGATATGAAAGGGACTAGCGGACAGCATCCAATTGCTGGAATCTTGGCCGTCAAGCCAAACCACCTCTAATGTCTCCGTTGACCGAGCGACCAACCCCGAGATATCTAACTGAGTCACCTCAGGCCAGGATCCCTGCATCCGGAACTCTCTCAGTTGGGCAAAAGATCCCCTCAATGACCTAGTGGCAACCCCGCCCTCTTCGCTATCCTGAACTTCATTCATATAAAGGTCGATGGTTTCTAAGTCTGGACAGAAATCCACCAAGGCTTGCATCAATTCCTTCCCTCTTCCGCGAAACTTCCTCAAGACGAATTCCCGGAGACGCGGCATCCTTTGAAGTAGAGGGACCACATAGCTGCCCTTAAAACAGTCCTCAAAGAGAGCACGCCAAGCACCAGTTGAATGCTCAGCTGTCTGGTCCCAGTGCGAGGTCACTCTCTGGCGCTTCCCTGGCAAGCAGAGTCGTTTGAGACAAGGGAGCGGTGTTGTTCTGAAATCTGCTGGTGTCCGGAATTCACGAGGCAAATGAACACGATTAAAAGTCTCAAAACGGAATTCGAGGTCCTGGAGGCTGACAGGAAGGCTGTCGAAAAAGTTGTTCAAGAAACTATGTGGTATCACGCCAAGATGGAGCTTAATTCGAGTGAGCGACTTGTGTGTGACCAGGAACTTGAAGACTGATTTTGTGAAATGGTTGGCTCGGTATTGCTGATTAATTTTTTCAAAGGTCAGGACATGAAGGTTGGGATTGGTCCCAATCATCAAGAGTGCGTTGTTGGTTTGGTCAACAATCGATGATAATGCAATTAGGTTGGTCCTTGATGGCTTTGGTAGGTTCTCCAAATCGGTGCAGTGTAGCTCACGGAGGTTGGTACAAGGTGTGAGGTTGTTAAGAAACCAGCCTGCATTAGAGATGTCGATTGTGAGGGACCGGATGAGAGTGACACAGTCCAGGAGAGCTTGTCTATGATAGCATGTCGGGTTGACGAACCGGACATATCGGGGGACTTGCGGCTGGAGAAGGTTGCGCCAGGAATGGGAGACTTGCAGAAGGACTAGAATGTCTAACTTTGAGAGGTGGTTGCAGATAGCATCGAGGATGAGGGGGATGTCAAAGATGGAGGTATGCTGATTTATGAGGTTAGGCATGAAGGGGAGAGAATGAAGGGATGGGTGATGGCGGAGCAAAAGAGGTAATCATTCCTTGTTTCATAATTGACAAGGTCCAGCGGAGTATCTGGAGGCGTAGTTTAACAGTTTAACTCTGGAGGCAAAGTTTAGCTCTGGAGGCACAGTTTAGCAATGATCCGGCGAGAACTCGTTATTTTTAATGATAGAGTGAATGGGAGAGGAATTCGAAGCCCGTTACACTCTATCATTCATATATAGGCATTCTTTTAAGCCCCACGGGCACAATTGCAACAAAAAAAAAGAGTGGAATGATTGGCTTGGGCTCGTACCATGGTAAGTGGCATAAGCATCATGCAGAGAATTAACAGCTCGTCGAATGTCATCATGGAAGTGAAAGTCACTGGTATATTTGGTTTCTGCGATCGTCTTCAATTTCTTAACAATATCCGACGGAGGACTCGAGAAGGGTTCAGGGAGATCGAGAGTCAAAGCAGCGTCACGAAAGATATAGAACTCGTTGGACATAGTATAGACAGTATTAAGAGTCGCAGCGGCACTGATGTTGTTGAAAGGGATGGCTTGGTAGCAGTTGGCAAAAGATTTATAGGCGACCGCATATGGTATGAACTGCTTAGCACCGAAAACACCACAAGGGTCGAGATGGGTGAAAGGAGGAGGTGTAGGGGCAGCTGTTGTGTATGTCACCAAAACGGCGATACAAGTCGAGAGGAAGGGGCCTTTGAGTGTCGATGTAAGCATTTCTGTTCTTGCGAATCGCGCGTGCGCTGGTGCTTGCTGCTATCGGTATTGGTATAAAGTGACCGTTAGAGAGAGAGAGAGAGAGAAAGGAGTGGAGAGTGAAAGTGAGGGGGAGGAGGGAAAAAGTGAAGGCGAGTTAGAAGGGCGTTAACGGTTAGAATCATTTTTTTAGTACATGAGGTGTGCAGATCGGACGGGATGCGGTGGGCTTAGTTGTGTTTGGCCGTAGCTTAACTATGATAGTTTGTCACCAAACATGTATCGAATGCCTTACCTCGATGAATTTTTTTTTTCACCGGCAAAGGAGAGGGGTTGGTCATCGAGCACCAAAACATGATTTTTTTTTTCCACTGGCAAAGAAGGGGAGGGCGAAGCAAGCCTTTCGCTTAAGGCAATAGTAAGTAGTGGCGGGGCACGCTCATAGACGAACAACCGAGAACGTGATGGTGCTATTGAACACCCTTTAAAATGCACCCGGCAGTAAAAAAAAGAAAAAAAAGAGAGAGGAGATGTTCTTTCGAACAAATCTATAGAACAATGGGCTTTATCTCAGCAGATCTTAGCAACAAGGCCACTCTACTGCTTACAATACCCCGTTCAATTAAAGTCGTCTGCAATGGATTTATCTCTTCCAATATTTGAAATGAACATTAGCAGGCGCCAAACAAAACATTTCCGTCTTGCCTGGCGACCCACGTAGTATGATTCAGGACCCGAAGGTCTATTCGTATTCAACTTGACATCGGAAAAGGCGGTAATCGTCGCGTTCTAGTATGGATTCTGACTTAGAGGCGTTCAGCCATACTCCAACGGATGATAGCTTTGGGCCATTGCCTGCTCAGGCAGGCCAAGCAGGTCCAAATACCAATTATCTGAATGAACGGTTCTTCTCGTACTAAGTTCAATTACTATTGCGACAACATTTCATCAGTAGGGTAAACCTGACCTGTCTCACGACGGTATAAACCCAGCTCACGTTCCCTATTGTGGGTGAACAATCCAACGCTTACTGAGTTCTGCTTCAGTATGATAGGAAGAGCCGACATCGAAGGATCAAAAAGCAACATCGCTATGAACGCTTGGCTGCCACAAGCCAGATGTCTATTCTCATTGGCGTGATTCTGCGACGGAAGAAACTTGTAACAGTATCATAGTCTGCATTATATTTTTATACCTGCATTCTTGTGCCTGAATTCCTTAGCTCCTTAAGTCTCTTTTCGCCGAGGACTTGTCCGACGGCTTATAAACATCGTACGAGATGGGAAACCCGCTTCATGTCTAACGTGATGATCTTTATTTTCTCAGCAAATCCGAAAATGAAAAGAAAAAAAGTGCAGTTCGTAGAAACCTCACCATCCGCAAAAGGAGGCTGAGCTAGGAAAAGGACAGTGACTGCGAAGTGCTAATGTTTGCACTCCAGCGCGTCCACAATTTGTATTTTTTCACGGCAACTTGTTTGACATTTTGGCTGCATGGGGTCTGGCATAATTACTCTCGAAAGTTTGAACAAAAGAATAGTCACTTTTTCTTCGCTCCGATGCCATGTCTGCACATGATCTTCTTTTGCCATCCACAACAGCCTCAGCATCAGCATCGAAGCCCATGTTTCTGGCTGTCAACACAGCCCACTCCCATGTCATGCACTCAGTCGATTTCACTTTGCGCCCGCTGCTCTCTTTTCTTGGGCGAGGATGCAAAGTGGCACCGGACCCCTTAAACCTTCCGAACTCTGTTCCTTGAAAAAGTGGACCATGCATGCGGTTCTCGAAATCCCTCATTCACCTTCAACTCACGTCTTCCAACCTACCCCCTCGCATTTGCCCCGCCATACTGATGGCGTACATTTATCAGGAGACGTTAACCGGGTTCTCGGCCATCAGACCACCCACCCGCTCAAATCAATTTACAGTCAACGCGACCGCAACGCTTGACAAGGAAACAGTTGTCTTGCAGGAAGCCAGAAACGTCCAGGGCCGAGGGATCCGCGAGCACATCGACACTTGGCGCCATATCCTCTCTTCCGAGGAACTGACGACCCGAGAATCCCATCTTGTCCAAGTCAAGGGCCTCTTCACTCTTCCCCTCCCACGCTCGATTGCGCCGTTGTTCGTTCCAAAGTCCTTCAGGAACCAATCGGCAGCAACAGCGTCCCTTGAGCAACGGCGGCCTATCTATGTGACCAAGTACTATGAGCGCGGATCTCTGCGGAACTGCCTCGACAAGGCCGAATTTATCTCAATGACCAACCCAGCATCCTCCAACTGGCACGGCAAGATCGCTGTCCTCAAGAACGTGGCCACGGCTCTACACAATATCCAACTCCACATGCAGGGTCAAAGCCATGGTGGGGTGTCAAGTCGGTCCGTGTTACTCGACAAAGACGGTCGCGCATTCCTGTCCTGGCACCAGTCGGACAAATCAAGACAGGATCTCTTGTCCAACTCCAACAATCTTCGATATTACTCACAGGCCGTTCTCAAGAGCATCAACGGCGCACTTGTGAACAATGTGCTCTGGAACACGGAAGAGGTTCTGGAGATCAACCATGATGACATGTACTCGTTCGGTATCCTGGCCTGGGAGATCGCTACCGATGAGCTTCCATACCAGGAGGTTGAATCGCCCAGCCCTCAGCAGCTGCTTTTCCAGAATCACAACCGGTTCACGATCTCGGCACCAGCACCGCTTCAACAATTGATTGATCACTGTACACACCCTGAGCTGGATCAACGACCTTCGTGGTGCACTGTTGTAGCAGAGCTGGATGCTCTCAACCTCCAAGAACTGTGCGATCTAGAAATCGAGGCTAACCAAGGAGACCAGGCAGTTGGAGGAGTCATGGTTACAGAAGAGCAGGCATCTACTGTGATCACAGTTACTGGAGTACCGGAGCAGGACCCCAAGTCAGAAGTCGTAGAAATGATGGAATCTGTCCTCAACTCAACCTTCTACCGCCGCGAGCTGCCCCCTCATCTGGACAGCTTCACCAGTGCATCAGGAAAGCGACTCTTCAAAGACATGATCCTGGAAGGGACCGGCGAGAACTTTTTCAGGATGTTCACCTCGTTCAACACGCAGAGCGATCCTGCCTTCTGTGGCGTGTCGTCTCTGTCCATGGTTCTGAACGCGCTCGAGATCGATCCACGGAAGCAATGGAGGGGCGTTTGGCGGTGGTACTCGGACGAGCAGTTGGATTGCTGTGCGAGCATCGAGGAGATGAAGCTCAAAGGCATTACCTTCAACCAGTTTGCATGTCTCGCTCGGTGCCATGCTAAAGTGATCGTCAAGCGTGCGGATCGCCACTCCTTGGAAGAGTTCAGGAGAGATGTGCAGATGGTTTCACAGTCGAGCGACTATCAGCTAGTGATCTCATTCTCCAGAGCCGCCTTGGGCCAAACCGGATCTGGTCACTTCAGGTATGACTTAGAGTTGTGATTACGGGTCGGATCAAATTCATCCCCAAATACTTATATTTTTCGATCTTTATTTTTCTAAAATAGTCCCATCGGAGGATACCACGCAGGAGAAGACAAAGTTCTGGTTCTGGACACTGCCCGTTTCAAATACCCACCCTTCTGGGCCACTGTTGCCGAGCTCTGGGAGTCGCTGCTGCCCGAGGATCCCGAGACAGGACTTTGCCGCGGCTACTTTGTCATCTCAGCCACCTCGAAACAAAAGCTGGAGATCCAGAAACAAAAAATGCAGAACCAGCTGTCCTCGTCCACATCCGCGTCATCGTCGTCTGTGTCACTGCCCTTGCTCCCGGATCCTATCTCGCGCCCCAACTCGCCGTCGCCGACGCCGTTCGATGCCATGGTTGTGGTACCGAAGAGCGTACACGAGATAGATGCTGCCGCGATTGTCGGTGAAGGCGATCGATCCGAATGCGATTGCAGCTGTCCCAAAAAAGTTGTAGACCACTAGAATGATGATAAAATAGACCTTTTTGACGCTTAGATGTATTACATATTGAAGGTTGTTTGATTTGTTCTAGCCACCAAAAACTAGTGTCATTTTCTCTGCTTAGTGAAGAACCAGGCACCGTTCGGGCGGGAACTGGCTCTTCTCCAAGAAGTCAAGAGCCGTGTCCATCATGCCCGGCGTGCCACTGAGCATGACCCGGATCCCGGGTGCGATGAACGAGTTCATCGCCACCTGCAGCTTCTGATCCGACACCTCATCCTCGAACCTAACTTGCCCCGGCCTGGGGGAAGGCAGAGGGTCCGGCGCGGAGGTAATTTCTGGCCCGTTGTTGATCAGCGACAAATCCTCCGCCAGTGCCTTCCTGCGGCTGTACACACTCAAGAACCACCTTCTCAGTGTATCATGCGTCAAATGGCCCTTGTAGACCCCAGGCGTCTTCTCACTGGCTTCGTTGACACCATAATCCACCCGCAGACGCTTGCCCGACAGGGTCACCAGCTTGTCCATATACTGGCCGCTAATCACATCCCTGTGCGAGCGATTCAGGCACAGCAAGAAAATATCACTCTGCTCCTTGGGGTCCTCCGTCTCCAAGTTCTGGTTGCGGATATGGTGGTGAATCATTTGCAGTGCGGGCGTAAGTCCCGTGCCGCCAGCAATGATCAAGAGCTGGTTCCAGCGCCCATCGTCGCGCTGAGGGTTGAGCAACAGACGACTGGCTTGTCTAGGCTTTGATGGACCCAAACCACCACTAGGGTCGTTCCCGTACTTCTCGGAGAGATCAAACGGTCCTCGGATGCGGATCTCGTATCCTGGGTATTGCATGTCCTATAGGCATTCAACGAAACGAAAGGATGGTTAGTATACGACGCAAAAAAAACAAAAGAATACTGATCTAAACAGGCGTAGATGAAGGACCAAGCAACTCACCAAGAATCTGGACACCATGCCATCTGGATAAATCTTGACGTAGATCGCAAACTCCTCATCCATATTCCCCTCAATCGGCGTATAACTCCTCGTCAGTACCTGCCCCTCGACCGCACACTGGATCTCGATAAAATCACCCGGCATAAACATCTTCTTGGCACTGTTCCGCTTTGTCTTCTTGTGCTTTCCCAGTGCCGTGCACGGCTTGAACGTGAATCTTCTCACTGGTCGACTCGCCAGGGCGCTCGTGAGCGTGGTCTTGCTCGTCAGCATATACCGCTTAAAGATCTTGCGCGATGGATCCGGCTTAGTCGTCAGTTGCCTACGCAGTGCCACCCCACTCGAGTTGTCCACATCAATCACACCGATGCAGTACCGCGCCAGACGCTGGATCGCCCGCGCCGAATGTGCATGCGTCGCCAGCGCGCGTGTCATCTGTGTTTCGTCGTCCCCGTCCCCGACACCAAAATTGACAGCCCCTCCGTGACTTTTGATGTTGTACCGATCCACCACGTGGGCCAGCCCCTCGAACCACGCAAACAGCCGCTCCAGCAATGATTTCTTCTCGTGGACCGAGGGGTGTGAGTCAATAATCACGCCGTCATCGTCCTCGTTGTTCTCGCCACCAAGTTCAACATCCTCGGGCAACTCATCAATGGCCTGGCTGTGGCGCATCATATCGCCGTAGAACGACTTGCGCGAATCAGGCATCGAGAACCGGCGCGGGTCGCGGCGCTGAGCGTCCTTGAACACTTTGAGGCTCTCGGGCAGGTTCGTAATCATGCGAGTGTACTTGAGCTGGCCGACCAGCTGGTATGGGTGCAGGACCTGGGGGATTGAGGATAATGAGGAGGTGGAACTGCTTGCCGTAAGCTGGTTTAAGTGTATGGTTTCGTCGAGCACACGGCGGAGAGAGCCTCGGCGAATAGGCAAGGATTGTTTCTCGGGGAGAGCAGAAGAGAGAGCGGCTTCTGTGAACGATGAGCCGCTGTGGCCATAGAAATCGATCGTGATGTCCGTTCCCTATCGCGAATGGGAGGCATTTAGCAATAAACTCCGCTGTATGAGAGCAAGTGAACGAGAAAGAGAACTCTTACAATGACACGCTCCAGCACTTTTGCTCCGCCTGGGTGTGAAGAGATCCACTCTCGAATATCGAACACATAGTCATCCACAACAACCAACTTGGCCTATTTAATAAGGTTCAAGGCGTTAGGCTTTCGTTCGTCTCACTACATCTTATTGCTCCCAAACATGATGTTGCACTTACGCCGCTGTTGACACGGGTGTTCACAGTATCCCAAGTGATCTTGGGCTATTGTCAAAAGAGTAGAGTAGCAGAATTAGTAACCTCGATGCAGCGACATGCAACCTGTATTTTTTTGGCCAAATACTCACCAGGGACAGCAACGGCTGCTTGCTGTCGTCGCTCTTGCCGTCCTTCTCGTTCCCCTCCCCCATCAAAAAGTTCTTGACCAAGATCCGTGAGTCGCCCCGGACGGTCTTGCCTTCATGGCTCCAACGGTAATGGTACACTCCAATGCCCACAATCAAGAGCACAATATAGACGATGTAGGCCACAATCATGGTGAAGTGAGCATTGTAAGCCACCAATCCGAAATAAATATTTACCCTGAAATGAGCAGAAAAAAGAAGAGGGAGGGTTAGGGTCAAACTGAGAGACTCCCAACTCCCATTGCTATTTTTCTAAGTAAGATATAAATCTCACCATGCAAGTAGCAAGACCCCTGTTCCGAGAACTCTGTGCATCCATTTGATAACCACGGCGAAGCCCTTGTTGGCGGACTCAAGCTGGCCCAGTGTGTAGATGGCGGCGATTCCAAGACCGAGCTGGCCAATGACTGAGGCTAAAATTGTTAATCCCATGCTGTCGAAATAAAAACAGGGAAATTCAGTGGTTAGTATCCACGGCTGATGAGAGCTTGCAAAGAAGGAATACATCTGTAGACACAATGCTTACATCTTGTGAGCTTGGTTCATGCTAGGCGACGCAGTGGCAATAGCGGCAGCGGCCAATGAGGTGATCGAAAATCCAGTCAAGAGCTGGATGTGCCGATGAAGGCTGATCGCGTTGCCAAATCTGTGCTTTTGGTACTTGACAATAAAGATTGACGCTGGAAAGACGACACTATCCGAACAGAAACAAAAAAAAATTACGTCAGGAAGTTAGTTATGTCCTCGAAAATGATGAGCGAGTTGTATCCCTTTGCCGACAAAAATACTTACGCCCAACAGAGGAACATGCCGATTCCATGCCACTTGTGTGTGGTGCGCGGCGAGTTAGACATTTCTCCAGAATCGAACTGGTTGTAGAAATTGACTTCGTGACTTCCTCGTGAACCCTGATGGTATCCGATCCGCTTGGCGTCAGAGGAGGCGTAGAGTACTTGATACCAGAAGAGGCATAAAGAAGGATTAGTCTCAGTGATCTCCGCCTCTATGACCGAACCTTATAATCGCCTTTGGTTTGGGGTTTACCATTGATGTTGGCCTCGGTAATTTGGACATTGTCCTGGACCGCCAAGGTTCGCGTGAACTTTACAACGAGAGGGCCGTTGCCAGTAGGTGGTGTTATTTGTGGGATTACGTTGCGCTGAAATTTTGGAATGACCTTATCTCCATCCGAGGAGTACGCATCCAGCACCAAGTTGTTCGAATTGGAGGATTCGTGCTGCACGATAAAGAACTGGGCGCCTCCCTAGATATAGTATTGATACATGTGAACAAAGGCTCCAGTTATTAAACAACATTCTCGATTGTCTTACGAATACACTGAAACTTTTGATCTTACCATGCCTGGAGTAGGCGACAGCCCCATGCCGAACCATCCAACAGGCCCAGTGAATGACAACTCAAAGTCAATACTCTGCGATTTGAGTGACCACGACACCTTGTAGTTGGAGTTGAACTGGATCCCGCTGGATGTCGACTGGGAATTGTCTTCATCCTTGTACATCCAAATGCTCTCCGGCAAAGTACTCTTGTCGTTGAAATGCCTAAGGAACAGGTCGCGGAGAGCCGTGCTCTGCACAAGTTGGAGCACCCCATCGTCCAGAACTCCAGGCGCCTCGTACCAGAACCTATCCGAGTCACGGATGGCAACGAACTGAGCCATGATACCAGCACGGAACAAGGGTCCCAAGCTCGAGTTTGGTAGGTCGTGGTCCTCGCACAGTGCCCCAATCGTCATCTCCACATCGCTCACTGTCGCGTACAATCGCTGAAGTGTCGCTTGCACCGTTTTGTTGGAGCTGATATCCGCCCAAGTCGTTGCGTTAGGCAGGTTGAAGATCGCACGCGCCTCGTTGTACTTTGGCAGCAACCGGTCTCGGCCACGCAGCACATCCAACATTGCCAGATCTAGAGGTGCACCAGCATCACTGAAATAGTTGCGAGTTTCGTCCGCGTAATAGATGTCGACCTCCTCTTGAGCCTGCCGTGCGAGCAGTCGGGCAATGTTTTCGAATCCAAAGTCTTCCAGGATCTTGCGTGTTCTGGTATCCCTGAATGACAGGATCTCGATGAGCTGGTTTTGTTTGTTCAGGATCTGGTACGCCTCGGGTAACTCTGTGTGGCCGTATCTGAGGAAGTGAAAAGGGAAAGAAGAGCGACCACCGATGTTAGGTGCACTGCCACATGCACCGTCCTTTGATTGGTTCCGTTCCTACATCTGCTTACCTGAAGAAAGATGTTGCAAACATGGAGTCAATACCTGGGAAAAGGTTTGGGTTGTATCCGCTATATGCCTATCCGAAATGATCCTCGAACTCTGGTTAGTGGACACGAACTTTGTACCCAAGAAATAAAGTAAAAGTTGACCCTGTCACATACTGGAGGAGTGGTGCCGAGGACATTCGCCAGATACTCGGTAAACGTGATCCGCTGCAACAGTGCAATCATGTACGCTCTCGTCTTCTCAAACACAATGTTGGGATCCATTCCAGGGTTGGCAACCGTGAGGTTGGTGCAGTACGAGTTGTGCTCTCGGATGAACAAAGTCGCAAACGTTGCGGAGAATATGTCACTACTCTTCTCTGAATATCGTCCAAGATCGTACATGTTGGGGTTGTTGGCCTGCCTGGGTGGGAACTCGTATCCTTGCGCATCCAACTTGGTTCTCATTTTGCATCCGGACGGCTCTCGAAGGCGTAGCACATCCGCCTCACTCGAGCCGTAGAGTGCCGACTGGTCCAGGAAACTGGTGACCATGTTCACGCCACTGCGGACCGATTTGTTGTTGGATGGGGTGCTGCTGCTGTTGGCCATGGTGTCTGGTGTAGACTGGAACGGGATTGGGGTGCTGGAGTTTAGGACGAAGCTTCCTGGGGATTGGTACGAGGCATCATCCGGAGGAAATGGGATCTGAACCGGGACCGCCGTATTGGGTGCAGTCGCTATTAGGTTGAGAGCGACATAGTGCGCAAAGTGAGTGACCTAACAAGACGAAGAAAGGCGTGTGTGGTCAATATACATGCGCGAGCTAGAACACCATGCATGCGTATTATTTTAGGGGGGATGCAGACAGAGAGAATAATTTCAGCCGTTGTGTGCCTGCTCCCTTTCCCTCCTAACTTTTTGTCGTCTCCTTTTCCCCCTCGGGGGCCTCCATGAGCCGTGCCTGTGCTTTGATTCATCCATCTGCTTTTCTGCAGAAGAGATGGATGGAACGTGCAAGCGAATGTCGAGGTGGACACATCCATAGAGGGAAGCGGGAAAGAACTTTAAAAATCCGAGAAGGACAGAGATGAGAACAAAGGCCTCGATATGAACGAGATGGAAAGTGTAAAAAAAATCGCCCACCCACACTCTGACGAAATATTGGAAAACAAAGGCACGACGGCTGGATGTGTGAAGCAATCATCCGGTAAAAAAAACACTGCCGTACCATGTGGGTGCGGAAGGTTGTGGATACAAACTCCTGACGCTGGACAGTGTTGTTCACCGGAGTATCATAAGACATGGCAATGTTGGAGACACACCGTCCAGCGGCCCATGAGTTGGCTGGTGGTGGTGAGATTGGGCAGCTAATCGCGACTATCGATTGTTGTTGTTCAGGGTAGGTGGCTGTCTTGGCGATAGTGTGGTTCTGAAGAAAGGGAGTCCACGCACTGCCTGCCAAGGGGTTGGCGCGGTTGTTGCCAGTGCCGTTGTAGGACCGATACTCGGCATTGGCTATCGACATGGCGCTTAAACTCAAAAGCAGCAGCAAGCGCAGGAATGTACTCATGCCATCCGAGGATGTCATTATGAAGGTTGTTTTTTTTTTTTTTTTTTTTTTTTTAGGTAAGAGGATCACTGACAGGGGAAAGGAAAAGGATCGTGAGGATAAAGGTGAGGGAAGGAGGGGCGAACTTGACTTTTGGTGGAAACTCGGAAAAATACGAAAAGAGAAAAGGAAAGAAAAATGAAAAGAGAAAAAATGGGCGAATGCACGATCGAAGGCGAACGGTCGGGGCAATTCGAGAAGAGGGCGAAGAAAAAGATAGAAGTGAAATGAAGGTGGAGATCAGAGAGGACACAATATACGAGGGAGGTGGTATGCAGTGAGGCAGGGGGAGAAGGGTCAATGCTCGGTGTCTTCCTTCTGCTTTGCTCCCACATTTGTTTGTGTTTTAGTGCATGTCGGCTGAAGTGCCCTCGCCCCCTCAGAAAGACAAACACACGTTGGTTCATACTCGCCCACCTGCATGTGCATGGAAGAGGGGAGTTCATCGCCACAATGGCATGAATGAGATGTTGAAATGGACTCTTTCACCCACAGCCTTGAAATGGACTCTTTCACCCACAGCCTTGATAATGCTGCCGTGCAACAGGTCGGTACCTGATGTATGGAAACAACAGGTCGGTACCTGATGTATTGCCCCTATGGCACCCTTGCACGGCTGAGTTTCCAGGCCAAGAAGTGGCAGTGCGCATGGATTCATCGCTCTCCGTCTATCCATCCCCATCATACCATGTGTATTCACTGGCCCTCGCCTGTTTATGTTTTTCGTGAAACGACAGATGGATGCCACAATAACACAGACAATGGCCATGTACCAGGACATGATGCGATCCAGACCATCGCTCACCCTTTTCCACATTTTTCGATCTCGGATTTGAACCAAGAGCACCTTCGGTAAAGGGGGTCCCACGTTTCCATCTTCTTCCCCTAACGATGATGCACTCCTGTGAATCGTAGGCCTACGAGTGGACCAGCCAATCCTTTGTCCTATGTGTTCTGAGTATGCATAACCCCACCTTGCCATCAACGCTCGTTTATGACGACGAGGCTACCAGTAGAGCAAAAGTGGAATAAAGTGAAACTCTACTCGAAAGTAATGCACCTACGAGTTGATGTAAGTAAACGATCAATCTGGACTCTGGTTCCTAATGGCGAATGACCTTTCTGAGGGTTTGATACGGCGCCATATAGTTTGTTTGTGGAGTGACTGATGATTGTGAGTGAAGGTAAAAGGATGGTGGGAAAGAGATGAATGAGGTTGCCTCAGTCATTCACTCGCAGACTAATGCATGTCGAAACTCAAAGAAGGGAGTATTGATGACCTCCCTTGTTCCTAATGGCCAATCACTTTTTTTTTTTTTTTTTTTTTTTTTTGGTGTATTAATACTCTCTATTTTTTGGTGCGGTCTGCTTGAATGGTCGGTGGCTCGCGTTGGAGGATTTCCCTGCTCGCGTCTTTATTCGCCACCAAAAATCTGTAATTGAACGTGTTCAAAAATAAAGGGTAGCCCAAAAGACATGCACCGCTTGATGCATGTTTGCAAACCATCTATCTGGTCCTAGTTGCTAATGGAAAAAAAAGACTTTGTCTCAGAGGAAATGTACTGACATATAGTTTGATTGCAAAGAGCGATGTGATGGATGCCGATGGTTTTGTGGTCAAAGATGAGGTCGGAAGGATTGACTGAAAATTTAGTTGACTCTTCCAGTCCTGCCAATCTACTCGCCCACTAATGTACGACGAAAGAAAGGTAAATAAAGCACATGTGGCTAATGACCAACACTTTCCAGCTAATCCCCATCGCTTGGCACAGTTTTTCGTTTTGTTCGCAAATGGTCGGTGAATTGAGCCTCGCCGCTCAGATTCGTCTTTTCTTTTGAACACTTTGGCTTCGACTTGCCACCAATTTGCACCCTTGTCCCTTCCTCACTACTCACCTAAAAGTCATTGACACTACAGCAAGTAACAATGAATGAGCTACAGTGCATTGGTCCATGTGGGTTTTTTTTAGTACAATGTCGAAATGGGGGTGATGGCGAGTGATGCAAGTGGCGAGTTGATCCTCCCGTTCTCCCGACATACAATCGAGGGTGGTCCGCAGAGAACAAGCCACTACCCTACGTTGTGATGCATGATGACAAAAGGGCATACCCTTCAAAACAACCTTAGAGAAGGGGGTGCGAGCTTTTTTTGTCTTTTCACTCCTTCTTACAGTCACCTCACCAACACCTTCGCCACATTCAAGTGATCATGTCGCAGTCCAGGCGCTATCCTCCTCTCCTCCAAAGATTTAAATCCACAGACGGCTCACCACTCACCAGCTTACATTGTCATGGCCGCTGCTCAGCGACGAAGACAGGCAAACATTACCTCCGTTGGAGCGATGTTCGGAGCGCCTTCAAGGACATCAGTCATGTGGAGTGCAGACATGGAGTGATAGTGCTGTTAGCGATTGACGGCAACGGTGAATTGTCCGTTCCGGCTTTCAAGTACGACAAAAATGGGAATGAAAAGGAACCTGCATTCACTGATCCATTTGTATTGTCTTTCTATGAAATCTAGACGTCGCCCTTTGTGCATCGATTACAATCAATACAGAGCATACATCGTGGTTCGCAGCAACAACATTCTTGGACAGCAAGAGGGATCCTTGCTTAACCAGGAAAACAGTACATCCTGCCTCGACATGGAGACCAACACTATCCTGACCCAAGAAACAGATCAGATCACGCCGCACAGAGACCTCAGACTTCCTTTGGATTACCTATTCGACACCTGCATATATCTCTATAAGTTTCTACGGAAATCCGTTGATGGTGCCAGAGACAACTTTCAACAAGTAGCAGCCAACGCTCGATATTTCCACTCAATGCTTGTGGACGAAATCAAACAACTGGACAGAGATGGAGTCAAAGTCATGCTCGACGGGAGAGACCAAGCGCAGCTGCTGGAAGAACTTCACTATCTCGAGCAACAGGTGCCGGAATTGGACTATCGAAACACTTGTTACAATACGATTTTCACATCGTGCACCGAGTGGGACTATGCAACGTCTGCTTACTTCATCGCCCTGCCATCCGATCTCGATTCCTGGAACGATTCGGACCCACTGACCCATCAGCTTCGCTTCTATTTCTTGTGCGAGCATTGGAACCAGGAAGGCGCTCGGGAAGACTTGCCCCAACATGTACATCTGTTCAACCATCCCGGATACAGCGTCAAGCGGCCAGTGAAGTTCTTCCAAGAATATGGCGACTATATACTAAGAGTACTACGGATGATCAAGCGCGGCTACAGTGTTAAGGAGTGCGATATTCCTCCCCTTGAGACCTTCAAAATACTGTGGAGCTATGACCCCAACACCTCCAGCAACTATCTCACTAAGGAGACGATCGGACCTCTTGTCGACAAAGCCATCGCCTATTTCGTGGAATTGTCGCCGCCCAGGTGGAAGAAGCTTGGACTTACCCGTAACCAAAGCGGCGCGATCAACCAGTTCTTGGATATACAGGATGGAGAAGAAGCCAGCTTTTGTCTACACCGATATATCCACAACTCTCGCTATGTTTCATGGAGGTGTGGGGCACACGCTCACCAGTTTATGAACCAGAAGGCTATGAAAGAACTAGGAGTGTTTGTCGCTAGCCATGGAGGGCATGTTAAAATGCAGCAGGCAGTACTCAGAGTTGAACTGGGATCAGTAATCGAAGCAAATCGGTTCAGGACTCTCCTAGCGGACGTCAACTTTCCATTCCATTGTGTCTATATTAAGGTGAACTGGACGCCATCTCGGACATATGCCGTAAAGTTCTTTCGGGGCGTCGCTCTCACGGGACCAGTCTTGCTGGAAATCGACGGCATCACCCTCGACATTCATCCACAGGGATGTGAGCAGTACAGGACGAACCTTTTTGTGGACATCATTGAGACCACAGGGCTGCAGTTTATTACGCTTCTCAACTACCCTGGAGCTCAGGAACAGTGCATTCATATCGGGAAAACTTGTCTCCAATCGACACTTTCGTCTCTGCGGTCCACTTACAGTTGGGTGGATCTGAGATCCGACCTGAAGAAGTTTAGCAAGTCGCTCTCTACACCAAAAAAGGCATCCGATTGTACCAAAGTCGCAGGGGAGTTACGAGATATGCTGGAGAAGCACGGACAACGCGATGTCTCCCTAGTTACAATATATCAGGAATCTTGGAACGCAGTGTTCGACCTTGAGAAAGGCACATGTGTCGAGGCATACTCGCAGGGAGAAGCCTGTCCCAAGGGAGTTCTTTCCTCTGGATCGTTACATACACTGGTCGTGAGTCTGGATGATCTACAGCAAGGCAGAGATTTCTTCCGTACGGTGCAGAGCAATACAATGCTCCAAGATCTCAGCGTGTCCCATCGGGGAAACGACGTACTTCAATACACCGATCACATTGTCAGGATATGGCGTGAATTTTCGTGCCACTTCCATCTCACTCTTGTTGACCGCATGCTGGACAGCCAAGGGCGAGTGTTTGCCGAGTTGGCTATTAACGAAGGCAACGGCAGCCTTTCTGGAAGTGATGCTCTCACCAAACAAGAAGCTTGGAATCTGCCTGTTGACATTGAATTCGTACAGTGGGACTGCGACCACGTCTTCCCCCCACTTTCCGGAAACTCCGCCTCGTTCTTGGACATGGTCACAAAACAACATCCAACGACGCTCACACTGCTCACTCTGGACGTGTCGCATCTATCTTCTGCTGGCCTTGACTCGATCGAAAATGTTCTCCGCCGATCAAATTTGGAGCACCTCCATATAGTGTGCTCATCTTTCGATCCCAGTGTTTCCACATCCATCGCCAAAGTTCTCGGCTCCATCGAGTGGCTGACCCTCAAGTCTCTGGTCCTCTCAGGCGAATACATAGATGATTGGCTTCAGCTTTGGCCTCTCCCTACTGACGCGCGATTGCTCTGTCTCCAGATCTGGGGAACGTTGCCCGAAGATCAAGTACTCGCCCATTCAAGTGTCTTGTTTTT
Organism: Podila verticillata NRRL 6337; assembly: GCA_000739165.1. Classification (NCBI taxonomy): domain Eukaryota; kingdom Fungi; phylum Mortierellomycota; class Mortierellomycetes; order Mortierellales; family Mortierellaceae; genus Podila; species Podila verticillata. Next base: position 4,236,783 of record KN042416.1, on the reverse strand, counting down.
GCATCACCTGATGTTTGCGAGCCCGCTTGTGGACCTACATCTGAGGCTCATTCGGCCGTACGGCAATTGCGATTGGTCGCTCATTGTCGAAGCCCTGGATTTCTCGTTATTAGAAACCTTGGACGTTGGTGCCTTCATCGCCGAGCAGATCATTCTGGAGACACACGCAATGGATCTCTTTGTTTCAAAGATAGAAGCTGTTCACAAGGAAAAGGCGACTGCCAAGCTGGTCCTGCCAACGTTCACTCTGGATATCACCATTCTGTCAAAGCATAGCCTTGTCGGCGTCCAAAAGATCCTCAGTCTTTGTTCAGTAGTGGACCTTTACACGATGTGTCCTCCCTTCGATCCGCGACTATCAGATCTCATCGCCCAACTGCTTGGTTCTGTGCAATGGTCCACGCTCTCGTCTCTGGGGCTCTTTGGCGAGAATCTCGACCAGTGGATCCACCTCTTTCCGCCATTAACTGCTCCTCGACTAAGGTCTCTCATCATATGTGGAAAGGTGCCGGTGTATCAGGAGCTCTCTCACTCGAGTGTACTGTTTGTCCAACAGCTGATCAGGACAGGTACACTTGAGGAGTTGATAATCGTGAACGTTCAACTTCAGGACAAGCGGGACTGGGCCTTGATCTTTGAGAGCATCCCCTTGGCGCTGAAGCCAGAGTTTGATGACAGTGCCTACGGTCAGGATATTTCTACCACGGAAGAAGCAGAGCATTTCAAGTCGAGGTAGTTGGAACTTCAGGACGAATAAGATGTTTATATATGCGTCGAAAAGTAACATTAATGAGAGGGCTGGAAAAAAAGATAGAAAGTATCTCCTCGCTATGCTCGGCACGAAATAATGCGGGATTTGTATCCTATATCTGGGCACTAGGAATCTACAATGCTTAAAAGAGTTTGTGAGAAAGACCATACTCGTTCGTTGTAGTTTCGTTGTTCAGAGCGCTGGTTCTTTGATGTTGAAAACTCTTAATTTGTGCCAGATTAACCACCACCAGATTATGTCTTGGACAAAACGACAATGGCCTCTACGCTTCTCAACTACTCTCGACCTCTGGAACAGACCACCAACGTAGACAGCTGGTCACTACAGACAAAGATGCCATTGGCACCATCATCCCATAATTGAGTGGGCCTGAGGAACGGTGTCGAGCGGTTCTGAGAAGCTCTTCCTGGTTATCAGAGACTCCGTCACTTGCGGTACGCTAGAGGCTTGTAGAATGCGAATATGTGTGAAGAATTAACACGAAGGGTGCGGAATTGGACTAAGAGGTCTACAGTTGTCTGTACATCACCTGATCTATGCGAGTTCTCTCTTCTGGCTGCATCTGATAATGTTCAAATGCGATTGAGTATTATTGTCAAAGGTCTGCATCGATCGGTTCCGGAGACGTAAAGTCTGTATAACAATAACGCTAGCCAACCTGTTTCAGTAGCGGATGTGCTGAAATTATTCATTTCCAAGTTTGAGATGGCGAAAAAGGATGGATGAAAGGTGATATTGGCCGTGGCGCCATTCACTCAGGACATCACCTCCCTATCAGAGCAAAGGCTAGCACAGTTCCAGAAATGGGATAATCAACGTAAGGAGTAAAATTACATGTTGATACTGCTACAAAGTGTCTCTTCACCACACGTCTTTTTCAAAGTATCTGAAAAAAAATCTGGGTAGTTGGACGAAGCTCTTCGATCTTCTCGGCTTAAGATCTGGTCCTTGAAAACTATTTTGGTTACAAAGAGTATCCAAGAAAATACTCAAACTCACCCATTCACTTGGTGTACGCCCAATTTGTCCCTCAAACAATTGAAAGTCCGGGCGACAAGAGAAAACCAAGCCACCAAGGCGAAGGCCATTATTTGAGCACTTTGGCGAAGCACTTTGGCGAAGCACTCAAAAAATCACTCATGGCAAAGACGGGTGCTATTTCTTCTCCTCGGCTACCACCTCCTCTCTCTTTACACCACCAGCACACTTTCCAACATTATTCAAGCGACCATGGCGTTGTCAGAGAAACCCACTTCAATTTTTCAAGAAATTCGAACCCCATATGGCCCACCATTCGCCCGCCGACCAACTCAAGTCTGCTCAAAGACTGGCAAACGATACATCCTATGCAGCAATCAGCAAGCTTTTGAGATGATCTATCACTTGGAGACAGCAGATGGTAACAGAGCTCTGTTCATGACAGGCGATGATGGTGAACTGTAGGTGCTTCATTTTCGAAGACTATTTGCACGTAATGCGATGATATCCTATCGACGTTTGTTAACTACTCTACATACCCATTGCGACATGGACCTAGTTGGTATCCTCTACGTGTTGAATACAGTCCAGTCGCATACGACATGGTATTCACCAACAACGTTGCAGGACAGCAAACTAAACCACCCGTCCATCTCTCGGGGGGCGCGAAGTCGCCATCCCTCCTGTTGCTCGCGTATCTATTTGACACCTGCTTAGCTCTACACGAGTACCTACCGACGGTCGCTCAAGTAAACAGAGATTTGCTTCGACAAGTGATGGCCAACGCTCTGTATTTCCAGACGAAACTTGTGGATCAAATTACAGAACTGGAGATTAATGGTGTCAGCGCAGTGGTGAATGGAACGAGCGCTGAGCATATGCAGAGCTGTATTCGTGATTGGGAGCAACGAATGCCAGCATTGGAGTACCTAAGCACCTGCTACAGTATGCTGTACGATGCGCACAACAAATGGGAGTATGCAACATCGTCGCTCTTCATTGTTCTGCCTTCTGATCTTGACTCTTGGAATGACTCGGATCCATCAACCCACAAGTTCCGACTCTACTTTCTTTGCGACACTCGGAGACAAGCAGTTGATTTGGAGCGTAAGGATTTACCCCAGCATGTGCACCTTGCCAACCATCCAGGATATAGCCTCAAGCGACCACAAGAGTTTTTCCAGTTGTATGGTGACTATGCGCTAAGAGCACTGCAAATGGTCAAGCATGGCTACGTCACACGCGGTGAGATTCCACCCCTAGACACCCTCGAGATATTATGGAACTGTGATCCCACCATCTTTGGCGGCAACCTCACCAAGGATACAATCGGCGCTGCTGTAGACAAAGCTATCGCATATCTCCAGGATCTATTTCCGCCAAAGTGGACAAAGTACGTTGGACTGAGTCGTCATCAGAGTACGGCGATCAAGGGTTACTTGACCGTTCAGGATGGCGAAAGTCTCGAAGGCGGGCTGCACCGGTTTCTCTCTGGTGACCAATCGGTGGAGTGGGCGTGCCAGTCACACGCACACCAAAACTTGAACCCTGCGTCCTTGAAAGAGCTTCAGGACTTTGTCTCCAACCATAAAGGCCATTGTAACGTGCAGCAGTCAAAACTCAGGATCGAACTCGAGTCAGTGGCTGAAGCAAGTCAGTTTCTCCGTCTGCTCGAATATGTGAAGTACTCGTTCAACATTTCGATCAAACTTGCCTGGACGGCAACTCGATCGGAAGTGAAGGTACTTTGTATGAATATCGCAGAGACAAACACGGTGGTTCTGGAGCTCGACGGAGTCACATTCGATATTCTTTCTCACGGTATTGAGGAAGACATGAGTAACTTTTTCGACTATGAAATCATGGAAAACACTGGTCTGCAGTGCCTAGTACTTGTCAACTACCCTCGACCTCATGAACGTTGTATCCTTTTCAAAGGAATTCTACTGCAATCCGTTCTCTCACCAACACAATCTCTTGACCGCTGGGTGGAACTCAGATCTGACTTGGAGAAATGTGGCCAGTCGTTGTCAAAAGCGCGAACCGCGTCGTATTGCACAACGGTTTCAAAAAAAATATTTTCCACCTTGGAAAAATATGGATTCTCGGGGGTCACCGCCGTTAGGATCTACTGCAGTGGCTGGAGTGCTGAATTCGATCTACAGTACGGTGCACTTTCTGAAGTTCATTCTTTGGATATGGCTTGTCCCCAGGCTGTGCTTTTCTCAGGATCGCTACGGACGCTGGGATTGCATCTTTGTGATCGGAACTTTGCTCAAGCCGTATTCCAAGAGACACTCCTCCACGCGGTACAATCCAACATTTCGCTGCAGGAACTCAAGATATCTCATCAAGGACTTGATGCACTCTACTATACTGAGAACATCCTCACTGAGAACATCTTCAAGTTGCTGCCCCACTCTTCAAGAATCCTTCGCCTCACTCTGTTAGATCGCATCCTTAACGTCCAAGCGCGAATTATCGCGAAGATTTTTATTAGCACAAGCGACAGCCTTGCTGTTTGCGGACTTGGCAACAACTCGCCATTGTTCGAGCAACATGCTGTAGAGGCTCCTGCGAGCGTTGCATTCTTGGAATGGGATTGTGACAGCACCGTCATTCAGCTGTCTGACTATGCCGCCTGGTTCTTGGATTTGGCCACTCAGCGACATCCATCGTCTCTAGCCTCGTTCACTTTAAATGTCTCTTCCTTGTCAAAACTTGGTATTACCTGCGTCCGAAGAACTCTTAGTCAATCCAGTTTGGAGCACCTCAAAATATTGTGCTCGCCTTTCGATTTAAACCTGTCCGATTCGATCGCTCAACTCCTTGACTCTGTGCAGTGGTCCACTCTCAAGTCTTTGGTCCTCTATGGAGAAAGCATCGATCAGTGGATTCGGCTGTTATTTGTGTCTTATGCCCCTTGCCTACAGCTACTTAGCATATGCGGGACTGGATCCGATCTGCAAAAAGTATCTCATCCAAGTGCGTTGAACATTCATCGGCTACTCTATTCCAACTCGCTGATCGAGCTGCACTTTGAGAATGCTCTATTCATTGACAACAACGACTGGCTGCTTATCGTCGAGAACTTGGACCTTTCCTTGGTGGGAACGATTGGTTTATGCAAGAGTAGTGCCAATCAGCTAATGTCGATCAAGGACCCTGTCGATGCTGTCATCTGGAGTTTTGGGACAATTATACGATATGAGGCAAGACTGGTCTGGCCCTCACTTACTCCTGATTTTTCCCCTCTGTCCCGCCACGATCTTGTGCACGTTCCTGCTGCCTTCGATCTGTATTTGCCAGTGCATGTCCACTTTGTATGTATTTCTTTGGACCTCGCTCGTTTGGAACTTGTCGATCAAGTCCTCATATCTGCTCGATGGTCCGCGCTCGAGTCCCTGGTACTCTCTGGTGACAGTATTGATCAGTGGATTCAGCTCTTGCCCAACGTCGCTACTGTTCAGCTACTCTGCCTGACTATACGTGGGACAGGGCCAAAATTGCAGGAGCTTTCGCATTTGAGCACTTCGATTATCCAAAGACTGATCACTTCGAGCCCACTTGTGGAGTGTACTCTTGAGAACATTCAACTGCAGGACAAGAGCAACTGGATGCTCATTGTCGAGAGCATAAATTTTTCTTTCCTGGAGAAATTTATCCTCTGTAAGAGTACCGTCACACAACTTTTATCAAACACTGACGCGGTTGGGTTTCTCGTGTCAAAACTCCAGGAAGGTCAATTGGAAAAAATGAGCGCGAAACCGAGCCTGAAAATGTTCACCCTGGATTTCTCTTCGTCTCATCTGGATCTTTTAAGGGTTCTTAATTCGCTCAGTCGATATAGATTGGATAATCTCCGTCTAGGATGCTATAAGCTCAGTCCCATTCTTTCCAGATTCCTTGCTCTAATTCTGAACCTGCTTCCATGGCCCGCTCTTGAAGGTCTAGTACTCTTTGGTGACAACATTGACGAATGGATCCCGTCCTTTCGTTCCGTTGACGCTCCACGACTGTCTTATTTATACATCCATGAGACCAGAGCAACGCCGCAGAAGATCTCGAAGACAACCGTTCAGTTTCTCAAAACTATAGCCTCAACGAGTCCGCAGGTCAGATTTCATTTTGAGAGTGTTTTGCTGCAAGACACGCGAGATTTGCAGTTCATTGTCAAGCGCATGGATCCCTTTTTCTTGGAGACCTTTATTGCGAGCAACGAGGGTGGTCTGGTGGCGTCGAACGTGGATGCGATGGATTTGCTTCTTTGCAGCATGGAGGATGATCAATATGCCGGCATGGGTGAAATGCCGGACTTTTTCATTCTGAATGGATTCCCTTCGCCGCAGCCCAAACTCGAGGATGACCTGAACACGCTCCGCGGAAATAATCTGGACAGCCTATATGTTGTGTGCCTTCCTGTCGACCCTAATCTTTCTGAATCTCTTGCTCAAGTCCTTGGTTCTATCAACTGGATCGCTCTCCAGTCGCTTGTGCTTTCTGGCGAAAATATCGATGAATGGCTCCAGCTCTGGCCTTCTACCGTTTCTAATCGACTGCGAAACCTTACCCTCCATGGGGAAGAGCCGGCATTGCAGGAACTCTCGCACCCTAGTGTCCTGTTTATCCAACAACTGATCTCCATGAGCCCGATAGAGGAGCTGAGATTCAAGAATGTTCAATTACAAGACAAACGAGACTGGGTACCCATTGTTGAGAGCTTGGATCTGTCCAGACTGAAAACACTTGGCCTGTGCGACAGTAGCGCCAAACAGTTCAATTCTTCCGGAGATGCAGTGGATCTTTACAACTCCATGTTCAAGAGCACCGACGACAAGGAGATGGAGGATGAGGATTACAACGACGAATTAGAGCTGCATTACCTAGACATGATGGGGACCGATCTGGAAGAGACCGACCTTGATGATACAAGCTGCGAGGACACAGAAGAAGACGACTCGGATATCGAAGGTTGAGATCACATCGACACACACATCGTTTTTTATCGATAAGAGTATTCTTCTAGTGAACATACAGAATTATCCTAAATACAAACTATTTAATAGTCCCAGCGAAATAATGGGAATATTCTAGGGTCCAGCTGACTTGTCATGTGTAAAACCTATAATAAGTACTCTCTATAAAACATGCGTCATAAACGAACAACCTCAAAAACGACCACAACAAATGATCTTGAACATAACGCAGAAAAATAGACGAAGTCGGTACGTGCGTTTACTGTAGATGCAAATGATAACTGGCTTGAGGCAGTTAAGCGTTCATAGCGACATTGCTTTTTTGATCGTTCAATGTCAGCTCTTTGTCCAGCCGCACCTGCTTTTCAAGTGGCCCTCCACTTTGTGACGAAGGACTCGGGATCGCTCAAATCCAATTCCCTCATACGCAAGAGCTGAGAGATTTGAGATGTTTACAGATACTTAAAGAAGCATATTCTCCGGAATACCAGAGAGTGTAATGTGCGTTCAACGATTCGATGAAGTTATGAGCGGGGGCAACGCATTTGTAGTGTCTCGGAGTGGTAACCCTATTGAAACATTGAAAAGTCCGGATCGTATGCACTTTTTTCTCTTTTCCACTCCGTACGCGCCATCGCACACATCGCCACAAATCTGTTCATAGGTGCTAGCGGCACTATCATGTCTCCGGGTACTCCATTGAAAAAGTTCAAAATCGTGTGTACTCTTTCTTCATTGCACTTCGCACGCGCCATCGCACCATCGCACATCTCCGTTTATACATTGAAGTGTCTCAGAGTAAGTTATTGAGGATCCAGATCGTGAGTGCTCTTTCTTCTGTTGATAGACGATAATTGTCAATGGGAAGTGGTTCAAAGTGTAGAATGCTATTGTATTGTTGTTGCTATGGTGGTAAGTCCTATGCAGACTCTCTAGGCTTCCCATTCTGGAACAGGCGATCCTCTCGGCTGTCAAAATATGCGCCGTCGCCTTGCTTCACCAGTGATCTTCCTTGCGCCAAAAATCGAAGCACTGCCGCCCTCGGCCTCCTCGTAATAGTCCGAGTCCATGTAACATTCCGATGCAGCTTCTTCGTCCTCGTCATCTTCGTCGCCACTGGTCTCCACCGTCTCTCCCGCTGCAATTTTGGCCTCCTTTTCTTTCTTCTTCTCTGCTTCCTTTTTGACCTTCATCTTGTCATATCTCTGGCGCTGCAGCCACTTTTTGGTCGACAGGGCCTCACGCTCACGCGCGAGCTCTTCCAGGAAGTCGGGGATAGCGTCCACAATGGTATCGGGACTCTCACGGTGAAGCATGAAGAACGCCTGGAGCTGAGCGGTTGTCACGGCATCCTTGTGGGTGATCTTTTGACAAACCTGCTCAGCCACTTCATGAACATGAGCATCGTAGGCATCCATGCGGGCCTGTTCCTCAGGATCGACTTCGTCCGAGGGGGTTTCACCATTGGGAAGGCGATCTTGGGTGAGCTGGCCAGAGGCTGATCGGCTGAGGAGGAACTTGAGGCACATACCCCGAATCTGGTGTTCGTCGGCATAGTCAAAGAGCAACTTTCGGTCGCAACGTCCAGGGCGGATCAAGGCAGGGGCGAGTTTCCGGATATGGTTGGTGGTCATGAAAACAACACTGCCCTCCTGGGCTGTGATACCGTCGAGGGAATTCAAGATGCCCGACAAGGTGACATTGTTCTCTCCTTCCTGATCCTTTCCTGCCTTGCGCTTGATCAGAGCAGCATCCACGTCCTCCATGAGCAGAATGCTGTTGCGTGGGGCGCTGTTCAAAAGTTGGTTCAGCTGCTTATCATTGAATCCTGAAATACCCAAGTTGACGATGCAGACATTCATGCGGAGATGGCCAGCCAGCGCGACAATGAACGAGGTCTTTCCTGTTCCTGGAGGTCCATGCAGCAGGTATCCTCGTCTGTATGGGATACCGCGGTCTTGGTACCATCGAGCAGACTTGCGGAACATTGTGATATCTGCATAGCGAGAGAACAAGGAGTCGACGTGAGTGTCAATATTCAAATGGTGTCAAAAGAGATAGAGAGAAAGAGGGAGTTCTTGTGAGCGAGGATGTAAAAAAGAACCTACCTGACAGGAGTTCTTCCTTGAGACCCTTGGCAAGAATGACCGAGTGGAAAGCACGAGGGGTGCGAGTTTCCGAATTGGACCAGTAGCTATCAAAGGGCTGCGTAGAGTAGATGGTGGTCTTGCCAGCCTTTTTCTTGTACGACTTGTCCATTGCGTCCTGGATAATCATTTTAAGCAGGCTCATGTCCCAGCCAACAGTGGAAATAGTGATGCTCTGTTTCTTCAAAATACGATTTTGCTCGCCATCTTCATCCGAGACCGCCCGCTCGGGTGTATCCCGCGAAACGCTAACCTTGTAGCCCATGTGATAGAGTACATGCGTGCCTGAGCCGGGGGCGTACACGAGTTTGGGTCGCTCCTCCTCGCCGTCGTCAAAGTAGTCCAGATCCTCGTCGTTCTCAGGCCACACAGTCGTGGCAGCCAGATGTCGTACAGACTTTGTAAGAGGGCGCTCAGAAATCCAGTCTAGAAGACAAGATGATGAGACCAAGAAGCGTGAGTTCAGGTACACCTCTGCTGATGAGTTCGACAGAGTTACGTTTCTTACCAGACAGCCAGTTATATAACTGGTCTCCCTCCTGAACCACGATCGACACATAGAACCAGGACTGAACCTCCTGGTAGTAACCGACGATAAGGTCCTTGAAGAATGTGTAGGAGCTGCCGATGATCATCAGGAAGAATCCAGCGGACAGAACATCATTCCCCATGACTAAAAGCAAACGACAAATTTGTGAGTAGGGCTACAAAAGAAGCTGCATGTGCGTGTTTTAATGAGCAGAGGAATAAAGGAACGTACATCCTTTGACGACGCTCATGGCGGCAGGGGAGAGCGTGGACTCAAACTGCGAGGCCGCCAAGACGACCTGATCAAAGACATCCGCAGCGCTGTTGAGTAGCGTGCCTGTTTTTGTCACGAGCGTATCCATGGTATCGACGAGGACAGAAGGTCTAGAAGAGTCGCGCAAAGGTGGGAGTAAGAGAGAGCGTGTGTGGAGGGAAAAGAGAGGACGTTAAATGGAAAATGGATTGACGATAAAAGGAGGTAAGCAAGAAGCGGTATTTATATGCGGCGATCACTGAACTGGTGGCGCGTTGGCGGAGAATTTATAGTTTTTACAATGGACCTCTGCGCCCCAACTTTGATCTTTTCTGTCATCATCGTGCATGACGGGCGCAAAGGAGGAGCAGCATCAATTGACGAGTCCGATGGTTATGTTTTGCTTACCTGTGTTCAAGCGACACCATAATGATATCTCGGTGTCACCCACGGAGTAGCTAGATCAGATTGGATGTGATGAATAGAAAGGCTGCCGGGAGTCGATGAAGGCAGGGCGTTGGTGTCTTGCTTTCATATTGTCTTTTCTAGGAAAGTACTCCAAAGCTTCAGGTCTCTCCTTTCGTAAAACATAAGGTTTGAGAGACCGATTTCGAGCGGATCTTGACGGCAAAAATGGCAACTTTCCAACTGCAGCTCGTCCATCCAAAAAAACTCGGAAGAAGATAATCTCACACCGGTGTAAACCCCTTATTTTCACGGGATGTAAGATTAACTAAATTTTGTCAGTAAAGGGATAATCTCACGGGGGATGTAAAATACCTATTCTTACATCCCGTGAGAATAAATATATACTTTTTTTAGCACACTTATTTCATCTTGGTATTGCTTCCATGTCGACATATTTCTGGATGGAATGGGGACAGTGAGAGTTTTTCTGCCACTACATTGACTGAGGGCAAGTTTAGGCGCAAGTTTAGGCTGTCATTGCAACCCATTGGGCAACAAAGCAGATGAGAAATGATATATGTGACCTGCTTTGAATGATTTAATGTTTACAAATCCATGAAAGAGAGTACGAGAGGATAAACCTTGTTGTACAAAATTTAATCTCCCTATGTTCCGTTTCCGGGTATAATGTATGGCGTCAAAGATTTTACTGATGTCGGTCTACTGGGGCCCCACCAGAATTAACCACTAAGACACCACTAGAATAACTGATTTAACCACTAGTCTGAGGACACCACTAGCCGATAGAAATACCTAAAAAACATTCTCATACATACGGTCTTTGCATGGTCACATACCATCTCACACAAAAAAAAAAACTCTCTCTTGGTCATTCTACTTTCCAACGTTCTCTCTCTCTCTTTCTCTTGCTTCTCTCCCGCTATCCCTCTCTTTCTCTTACTCTCACTCTCTCGCTCTCCCTCTATCCTTCTCATATTTCGTGCCATGGCAAATTTTAATCTTGAAATGCAAATTGCAACTCTCTATGCTCGCGCCCCACTAGACCGATACCAGTAAAATCAATGATGCCTTTGTGAGCCGCATGGCCGTCTGGTAACTAAGGATTCATGCATCTTCAACACATGCTCTCGAAATACCCTCTAGCACCGAGGTACGAAGTCCTGGGCCAGGAGCAGATGCCCTCTACCCTTCACCAAACATGGAAACACCATCCCCTGCCCCACGGTTGGTACAACCCCGTCGCTCATAACAGAAGCTTTACCCAGTAGGCATATCTGTGAGTATTGTTGGAGAGAGGGGACTCAGTTCGAAGTGCAAGACATGTGGAGTACAAAATGAGCGAGGTACAAGCCGAAGGAGATTATAAATTAGAGCAAGGGATGGTGTAGCATTGCCTACTTTCGTCTGAACGAGGCATGCGTTTCAACAATAGCACTTCAATATCAGGCAAGGATAAAGCTGCACATACATCTAGAGTAGCGCTTCTAATCGAATCGGATAATTCGAATTCGATTCGATTCGATTGTATTCAAATGGGTTACATAGGATTAGTGCGTCTATCTGTTCAAACAATTCGAATTTGAACAGGGGTGAATTCAATTCGAATTTGAACAGGGGTGAATTCAATTCGAATGATTCGATTAGAAGCCCTACTTTTGAGAAAGAAAGGATAGGATATAGAGTGCTGGCCTCGCAGGGAGCAAACAAATATTCGTGAAGTTGACCTTGAGGCCTTCCGTGGGTGTTGTTGATTAGTTGCCTAATTTGAGTGGGATATACACTCGGAAGTATGACTGCACAAAAGAATGAAACTATCATATCGATGCATATGAAGTGTCACGTTCAATTAGACAGATTTTCAATTAGATGTCGCTTTTGCGTTGGACTTGGTCTCGACGTAAATGCACATACGTCATTGTGCATGGAACTATTTGTCCACGTGGTATCAGTTTACCGATGGTGGAGAGACTAGGTTCTCCCAAGTGAGGTACCCAAGGAAGGCTTTTGGGGATGCAATGGTCTTAACAGGACTTGTAGATGCTTATTTTTCACACATGCCCTGTTGGTTTCGAATAGATTGGATGAGTAGGAGTGAGAAAATGTCTCAGGGAAGCGCGTTTTGGCCTGGAATATGGGTTAGGGAGAACAAAAAAAACCTCATAATACAAAAATTCGCGTTTTTCGGACGTTATTGACACGCCTTTAAATATTAACTTTAATGCTTTGTTCTTCTAAGAAATATTGGAGCCTTGCCTTTTGCGATCTTGGCACGCATTTTAGATTGTCTTTTGGATCTCTGGATCCGAAGATATCGTCTCCGGGCGGCTGCTGGCATGGAATTTTTGTATTTATGTGGGCAGAAACCTTGTTGCGTACTTTATACTCCTTTACCAGCACGCCAGACTTTCACTTCTTCATATAACTTTGTGGTATAATCATCAAGGAACGCATAAGAGTACGTTCATATCTGTGGGTCCATTAATAATGCATATTTTCGTTGCTACTGCGACTTCATTTGGAGATTGTGTCTGCATCCTGGTCGACTTTCCCTTCCACCACTATAACAACAAGACTGGTCAACTTCGAGCTGCACAACACTCAAAGCGGCATCCAAGGAACGTTTTGCAATATAGGTCGGCCTTCTGGCATCATTCCGCATCGACTGGTGTCCACTTTTTTGGTCACTGCCATGAATAAACGTGGCAAAGTGTTTGTGCATATCTTTCATACTTCCTTGCCATCGTATTCGATGGCGAAATCTACCATTTCCTATATACGACTGTGTAGATGGATGTTCAAGGAACTTTTTAAAGTCTGGAAGGTGTGTCTAAAACCATTTTCCATGGAGTAACTCAATCTGCGGTTGCCTACACGGCTCATTCTTCATGTATTTAGCACAAGCCACGCCCATGCCGATGGAAGCGGCAAGAACGATGTATGTGGTATGTGGTATGTGTACCCCTTTATCTCCCAATGCTGCTTGTTGTAGCCAATCAAGCACCCATGCCTGCCCTTACAATCCCGGCTCACCTCACCGATCCCCATGCACCTCGTTCTCGTCTGTCGCTTTGTGTTTCCATACCCCTGAACTCTAATTTTTACACCTGCCATCTCTCTTCTCCAATGGCATTTTTGTTTCTCTTTCTCTTTTCCTTCTGCCATTCCCCTTTCGTCCTTCATCTGAACTCTCCCGCTCCACTTCCATTCCTCAGCTGTCGCCACAACAATAAATCTCCTCGCCTTTTCGATTTCTCTTTGTTAGTCTTGTTTACCTCTTGTCCATCCACCTGTAATAAACGTAGAACAAGAGAGAGATGCACTTCTCTCTGACACCACCCCGTCAACAACAACAGTCTTTTTTCTTCATTTCTTTTCATCTCACTTTATCTTCCCTCTCGTTTCGCGCTCTCCAGTACCCTCCTATTCCCACGACTCATACGGCTCGCCCAGCACTTCATCCCTCGACTTTTCTTTGTGCGCTCTTTTGCTGCATACCCATTCTGCTGTATTCAGTTAATCCTCACAAACCCTGAAGCATTCTATTTCTACCTGCTATCATCCAGCCTGTTCTTTTCTTTCAACTCTCAATTTTCACTCTTTCCAGTATACTCATAACCACACTTGTAATTCTCTTCGTCAGTCAGCCCTTCTCTGTCTTTGTACATGATCCTTCACCAGTCTGACAATACCCACTGTTGATGCCCTGTGTCAGGTTCCGACAGGGCAAGATAGGGTGTGTGTGTGGGATAGCAAAGAAGGACTGAGATCAGAGGTGGTATCATACTCTATATATGCTAGCCAAAGTGCGGGATTAAAACCGATTAGACGCAGGTGAGGAATTAACACTGGCTAGATGCAGGTTGAGGATTAAGGATGTCATATCCGAAAAAAGGTGGCGTGGAGTGACAGTTTTGTACCCCTTTTGCACTGTGAGGGATTTACACTGGTTAGATGCATGTGCGGAGTTTGCACCGGTTAGATGTTTGAGTAGGATTTTCTTAACGGGATTCGCGACACCCTGTCTCATATCATAAATAGTGACCAGCTTATAAATCCGGCTCATTTGACTACATCTGCTCAGTAATTTTAGTTGTTATAGGTATTGTTACGGCTGATAACTTTGGAATAGGTTATATTTTTTTTGTTACTTCAACCATCCTGCAATATCTCTCGTTCTCGTTGGTACAAGCTTATACTGATTGTCGATTGCTCCTCTTGCTCCTCTTGCCCGTTTCTTTCAAAAGGTGGTCGTCTTCGTCTTGTGGGAGATCGTTTTGTGGCAGATCATTTTGTGGAGAGTTATTTGAGGCTGGCTAGAAGCAACATAGAGAATGAGATCGTTTCGTGGCGGATCGTTTCATGGCAGGACAGAGGAGATCGATTCTGCTGGATATCAGCCCTCAAGCTCGCTATCTCGTCTTTCATGAATTTATTGAGTAGTTCCTCCATGTGCTCCAGTCTTTTGTCTAATCGTTTCCTCTGTGCTCTGCTGTC
>KN042416.1:4151635-4213842 GCA_000739165.1 Podila verticillata NRRL 6337 | reverse complement strand
TTATCTAGGTTTTGAGCCCCCCTCATCCCTCTCACACCAATCCCTCGACATACTCCTTGCGCTGGCACCTGTCCTCTCTTGCCAGCCGCGACTTTTACCTTTGAGCATCCTCACCCCAACTTTGGTTATTCCATCACAGCACCATGACAACGTTCCATTAAACAAAAATAGAATGAGGCAAGCAAATGTTACAAAACGTACATTGGACATCCGCACAAGCGCAGAATATGTGAACACGCGATTCTCCTTGCCAAATCTGGCTGGAGATTCAGTGGGACGACACTGCTCCAAGATCTTCTGTATAACCGCTGGGGAAGGGATCTTTTGGAACAACTTGATGTCATCTCCCTCCACGATCTTGTCCATATGAGAGATATCGCGGATCATGACACGCGTTGGCACACCTATTATAAATTATAGTATGTTAGATCTTCTGTTGATTCGCTCACAGATTGAGATGTTGCATGCTTCGTTTTAAAAAAAAATGTATCACACCCATGTCTACGAACTTGGGCATTTTGGCCAAGTGGTCCAAGAGTTCTTGCCCAGTTCTTTCTCGGCACCAATGACCACTGTAAAGTTCTGCACCACTGTATGTCACCGGACGTGGCAAGTCAGGCAACTGGTCCTCAAGCATCTTTGCAGCCTTAGTGCTCACGGAATCTTCGACCTGGATAATTGACGTAGCAGAATGGGCATCTGGAGCACGCTTGCTGTGCATCTTTGCGTTGTCCTTGGCATTTACCACTGGTCGAGCGTATGGCATTTTGGAGACACCGAGTGGATTGGTTCCATTATGCTGAGAAAAGACACGAGAGCGTAGGATACGGCCTGCAGAGCGTTCATTTTCAGCACGCGATGCTGACTTAAGTGACAGCATTGGGTGCGCCATGGATGGGAAAAGGAGGTGGTTATTTTGGGTTTTGTATATGTGTGTGTATGTGCGTGTGTTTGTGCGCTGTTGTGGTAGGTCGTTGTTTGTTGCTCTTTGCACAAAGAAAAAAGAAGGTAAAAGGAAGAATTTTTTATTTGGCCTTACCCAGACCAGACAGATGTCTTCGCCCTCATAGCCCTCATTTGCTCCGCTCTTCTGCTCTCCATGCTTCTGGGACTTGCTGTCCGCTCTACCAATACATTCCTTGCCTTATTGGCACCCACATGCTCCAGAGAAATGCTATCAGAAATAAATGAACTGCGTATCATTCATACATGGGTAATTGAGTCAAGGTGATGGTAAATGCAAAGATACCGGCGAAGAGCTCGCAGGAATTTTGACAGCGTGAAACTTCATTTGGGCTCTGAACGGACGGATATGCATACTCTAATACATCTCGGTCTTTTTGCGACCTGCAGGATCCATGCAACATCTTCCAAATAGGTATCCCTGCCTGAGCATGGGTGACGTTGTTTACGATCTTCAGCAAGGAAGAGCAGTGTGCCGCACAGAGGAAAATGAGTATGTTGGGAAGATAGTTTGGAATAAGGGTGATGCAGCTGAGCGTAGCAGAGGAATGATGAGAGAGAGAAAAAAAGACCGGGTGTACCTTACAAGTGCTTTCGAGCACAGCGAAACATGCATGCATATTCATGCAAAATAAATCTGAGGACAGCTGTACGTAGCTGGACGAAGCTGTACATAGCTGGACGTAGCTGTACGTAGATGAGGGCAGCGCAGGAATGAAGTGGGAGAAAAAAATGACCATAACTTGCAAATGTTTTTGATCGCAGCGAAACATGCATGCATATTCATGCAAAAAAAAACTAAGGTAGCCATACGTAGCTGAGTGTAGTGGCGGAAATAATAGTGAAAAAAAAAAAAAAAAAAAAGCAAAGACAAATTCGTGAGAATATGAGGACTCGGCAGAGGTGCAGAGCAATGGAGCTCAAGAAAGATACCTAATAGTGGTACCTGATGGCGGTAATAAGAATGGAGCATAGGATGTCGACATTAAATATGGTTATTGCCAATTAGGCATTCGGACGGGCTGCTGTGGAAAGTAGATCTAGGCAGTAGCAATCAGCATGGTGGAAGATACAGTAAGGGTTGAAATGGTGAAATAGATATCAGCAACGTAATAGGTGGTAACAAGAATAGCGTGGCATATTTTAGATGAATGCTTGCCACCTCGTTATGGAGCAAAATATTTGCTTTTGCACACCATTGCTTACTTGCGGCTCTGTTAAAAAGTTGTTTGGTAAGGCAAGATGAGAGAGTGCATGACCAGCGAGGGCGGCAAGTTTATTAAAGAGCAAAAATAAACCTGTGAGAACAGTTTGTATGCTGCGTCTTTAACCAATAATTATACTCAAGGGAGTCTTTTCACAGCCATTTGAACCTGCGAGGAGCACCTTCACTCTTCAATCACCTAGCCACATTACCCATCAACCCCTAGCCATGTTGTTTGCCCATCTCCCATCCACATCATTGACCCACCCAGCTACATCGTCGGCCCATCACCCAGCCAAATTGTTGGCCCATCATCCGATCGCATTGACTCCTAATTACCCGCCTACATTGTTGGCCAATCATCCATATGCAACTCCCATTATACTTCCAGAGTCATGCACGTAATTCTTCTGTGCTAAGGTTTGCTTCACAATCAGAGCGCATGTCAGAGTAACCCAAATGAAGAAGGAGAGGGATCACATTCTTTGTGCACACTCGGATACGCCTGTGAAGGCCACCGGCACAGTGACAGGATGTACAACCATCCACAAAAGGAGCCCGCACTACACATGTGGTTCCAGTGCTAGTGCCTTCACGTAGAGTCATTACTGTTTTCTTAACTGCTACCTTCGAGTGACTGACAACTTCCTATTGACAATACTTTAGCAAAAGTTTTACCCATTCTCAACTCACCTCCTAGCACTTGGTACAAATGCCACATTGACAAGGTGGCGCATAAGCATGGACTGGCGGCGTCCAATATGCAAGATCAGTAGACACTCAAATAAAACAGGAGTGCAACAGTGTAGTAAAGCTGTGTAGTCTTTATTCAGAATCGGAAAGAGGAAGAGTCAGATCAGATCGGAGCAAAAGTATTAGAAGAATGTTATATTGAAAGCTACTAAACTAGATATGGATCGTCGGCTACATAAATGCTAATAATTATGAAACAATAAAGGTTATGTGGTTATGTTCTTGGTAAGTTTTAGTCTTGCATATTCGTCGTCTGATTGATTGTATGACTGCTGGCTAGGATCGAGGCTTAGTTGAAAGATTCGTGCTCGCCGCCTAAGAAGGAGGAAAGCTACAAATTACGTGATAGAAATTGATCCTTTTCAGAAGAGAACAAGAGAGAGATGTACTTATCTCTGACAAACAGACACAATCTTTTTTTTATTTTTTTAGGTTGTTGTCAAAGGTCCCTCACAGGAGCTAGTTAAAAAACGGATACTAAGTTTCTGGCAATCTGGGCTATCAGTAGCGCTTCTAATCAAATTGGATAATTCGAATTCGATTCGACTCGATTGTATTCGAATGGGTTACATAGGATTAGTGCGTCTATCTATTCGAACAATTCGAATTTGAACAGGGGTGAATTCGATTCGAATGATTCGATTAGAAGCCCTAGTTATCAGGGATGCTCCAATTCAATTTGACAACCCAGGTTGATGATTAACTTACATCTTTTAAGCAATGTGTGACTGGATGTAGTCAAATAAATACGAACAACCGAGGTTGTCAAATACATTGCACCAACAAACAAACCAAAGGTATCTTCGGGTGAGATGTGCGGTTGGCAAAAGAAGAGAGGATGAGACAGTCATGTGTCATTTTTGCCAAACTGGTCCCAGGGCACCGACCAAGGATGGCCTACCACAACGATAAGAAATGAGACTCAAGAGGCTTTGAGCATGGGTACAATGACCTTCGAGAGCATTCACCATAGTATATGGGGAAAATAAAGTAGAGTGAGATACAGAGAACGTTTGGATCTGGAAACGAAAGGTATGGACAATGAAAATATCTTTTGCACACTTAGAGAAGTGATTTGACACTGTTTGTGACCCCTCGAGAACCTCTGCCCTTTCTTACATGATGCGGACTGATATACTTCAGGGCAAATAGGTGGTTAAGATGCAGCATGTAGAGTAGAATAAGGAGAATGACTAGAGATGAGCGCAGGCAGAAACTAGAGTGAAAGTTGAGTAGATGATGAAAAATTAAGAAAAAGATGCTTGGCAGTCTACCATCCGTCTACAGTAATATTGGAAGTAGATCACCTTGCCACCTCTCATTCTGGCCGCAGGAGGAGCAGTGATCAACTCTGTGATAGGTTGATCTCACAATGAGAGAAAAAAGGCTCAAGATACAGCCGCAGGTGAAGCCCAATATTGCACTACTCATATCAGAATTCTTCATTTATTGAATGTCCCAATGCTCAAAAAAAGTTCCCGCAAGAATCTGCTGGGCGTTAGGGGTGTATTCACACATCCCTCGATTTCGGGATATTTTCACAGTGATGTAAGAATAAGCTTTTCACACCCCCCGTGAGATTATCCCTTTGCTGCAAAATTTAGTTATTCTTACATCCGTGAGATTAAGGGGTTTACATCCCCGTGAGATTATCTCGCTCCAAAAACTCCCCCCTCTAATTTTTGCCAAAAATAGGTGTGTACACACCTAACATACACCTGGCTATACACCTAAGACATACCTAAGACACACCTAATACAGGAACTGAGTTCACATACGGATAATTGATGCCGTGGGCTTATGGTCATGGAGGAATACAGCACAGTCGGCAAGGGCGCCGCAGTAGCAGTAGAACCGCACTCGCGTGGCTATCGGATCTTACCAACTCATTTTCAATGTCATCCCATCTTGCCCTAACAATTCTAAAAAAAAAAAAAAAAAAAACTTGCGCCTTGTTTTATGACGGGATGAAGCCAAAGCAGCTGCAATGATTGTTGTCTAACAAGAAAGGAATGACAGTACCTGAAGGGTTCCAAATGAGCGTGGTACCTGAAAAAGAATGCGCAAGGCGAACTATGTGATCAACGAATGTTTGCATCCCTAGAGCCGATAACCAAACCTATTGCTGCTCCGTCAAGACCGCTGACCTCTGGGGAAGAGAAGAACGTGGATGAGTGCTCACAAACAGAGGACTGGGATGCTGGAGCGATAGGCCAATCTGCTGATTTGGAGGCGCTTATTGTTGAAACAAAGAAACTCAAAAGGAAGCCACGCTACCCAATAGGGCTCTCTTTGAGAGTTGTTGGATGGAATGGCAGAGCGCCAAAATGTGCGGGTTGTGATCAGGAGATGAACCGAGGTTCCCAGCGCCTTTTGCTTAAAAGAATCACCAATAAGGTCAAATGTTGGAGTACAGAGTCATCCTTTCATCCTGATGTAGACTGCATTAGGGCCTTGGATTGGGTGAACCAGATCGAAGCAAGGTCTCTCATAGCACCATCTTCCAATCCTAAAGCAGTGACCGGTCGTCCAAAATTGCAAAGCAGCAGGCCAGGCGCAGAACTGTTCTCAGGGAGCTGTCGTCTTCGCTAGGTCCAGCCTGGACAGACACGCTGTCACCGAGGTTAGGCCACTGAGCGCATTCAAATTAAATTACATAGGATTAGTGCGAGGTGTGTGTTAGGTATGCGTTAGGTGTGTATTTATTTCCGTATGTGAATTCAGTTCCAGAATTAGGTGTGTCTTAGGTGCGTATAGCCAGGTGTGTGTTAGGCGTGCACACACCTATTTCATGTTACCCAAAATTTATTCGACTGCGCCTTCCTCCGAGCTGTCGCGGGGAAGCTCCCGCACTCGACATTATCATCATAGACCAAATCCGGCCAATTCAGAACCGTCGTCCGAGTCCTCACTGCTCTCCTCCGTCTCTCCCGTAGCAATATTGGCCCTCTCTCTCTTGGCCTTCTTCTTGTCGTGTCGCTGACGAAGTAGCTGCTTTGTGGTCGACAGGGCCTTCTTGCGCTCACGAGCGAGCTTCCCCAAAAATCGAGGGATTGCCTGCACAACAGTCTCAAGACTATTGCGGTGCAGCATGAAAAATCCTTGAAACTGAGCAATGGCGACAACATCCTTGTAGGTAATCCTCTGTCAAAACCTTCTCAGTCGCCCCACGAATATAATGGCATCATAGGCGTCCGTATAGACCTGTTCCTCAGGATCGAGCTCGACAGAGGCAGTAACCCTCTTGGGACTGACTTTGCCAAGAGTAATTACGCTCTTTCGAAGGAGATCATTGATGGCCTGACCAGAGAGGTATCGTCTGAGAAAGAAGTTGAGGAGCATTCCCTGGACCTAGTGTTCATGTGCATAGTTAAAGAGCAAACTCCAGTTGCAAGCGACGTTGCAATTCGAGCTTTAAATGCCGGATCGTTGTCTACTCCTTGCAAGACGTTTCAGGGAACATTGTGATGCTCTTGCATCGTGCGTAGATGATAGGGCCGGGCACAACCACTTCGAGAATGCCAAGAAATGCTCTCATGCTCTCATGCTCTCATGCTCTCATTCCACGCTCGGTAAAGTCTCCTGCTACTTAAAATGTTCCGCCACAATGCAAAAAAACTTGGATGATAAAAAGGCCCTGGCGTTGACTTCACTAACATTTCAAACACAAAAAAATGAGTGACTTGTATCATTCTCTTTTTTTTTTTTGTTTGATATAATCCATGATTTTGTATGGAATTGTCACCATTTAACAATTCTCTCTCTTTCTCATATACTGCAGCTACCACTGCCCCCGCACTGTCTCCCTCTAGGCTCATCGCTTGGAATGTTTTACTTGAGGCAATTGGAGCAGGACTAAGGGCTTCCACCACACCAATAAGTGTTTGCACAGTGCGATCAAATTCTTAAAGTTTCACATAGCCCAAGGACGTTCCTACGCCCCATTTGTTTTCGTGCACTGTGCATAATTTTTTCCAACCGTTTCCCACGCCCATGCACGTTCCCATGCTCCATTTTTTTTCCTGCAATATGCATCATCTTTTCTAACCGTTACCCATGCCCATGCGCGTTCTCATGCCCATTTATCCTTTTCATGTGCTGTTCATAGTCTGTTCGCAACCACTTCCCACGCCATTCACGTTCTGATGTCCCATTTTTTTCACTGTGTAGCCCATGCACGTCTTCAAGCCCCATTTCTTTTCATGCACTGTGCATAGTCTTTTCCAACCGTTTCCCACGCCCATGGGTTTTGCATAGCCTTTTCCTCACCGTTACCTACGCCCTCGCACATTCCCATGCCTTGATTTAATAAATTTAGCTTTGAGGAATATGTGTTGAGTCGAAGAGGAAGTGGCCACTAGTCACTCCTTGATCTGCCAATACGGTGCGCATAAAATCTTTCTTTATCTTCGCCCTCGCAATTTCCCATGCGCTGTTTAATCAAGTGCTGTGCACAAAGCGACCTACCGCAATGGCCCGCCACAATGGCCCGCCGCCCTGGCGTTGACTTTACTAACATTTCAAACTCAAAAAAATTGAGTGACTTATATCATCCTTTTTTTTTAAGATTGCCATGATCCATGATTTTGTATTGAGTGACACCAGTTTTGGCGAAGCAAAATATATTATTGTAAGAAGCACACGCCTTCCACCCAACAGCCCACTCTTAATTCCCAACTAATGTTTTCGCTCCTTGGGAAACGCAAGTCTTAAATCAAAATCTGGAGTAACACTTCATCTGAGCAGTCGACTCTTGCCACTCTCGATCATGCAAGTTGGATAACAAAATGTGGTTGTAATACGATGGCGAAGGCCAATTTTCTTTTTTCATGCCAAACTAACAGACATGTATATAAACTAGAGTCCCAAGGGGGATAAGGACGTTTGATGCTTTCTGAGTGCATTAATACTTTGTTAAACTCTCCCTTCCCCTGCTCTCTTCTTGTGGCCTCGAACCATATCTCCCGCAAGAGCCATCACGCTGACAATATCCTCTGCTCGGGCCAGACGAGTGATCCCCCTCATAGGAAGATCTTCACCCCTGATCTCGTCTCCATTTCTTGACCAGATCCTTGTAAGGCTATGCAATGGACTTTTGTGCCTCGAACATTCGACGAGTAATGCGGTTATTTATGCCTAACGTGCTTCACACTGCATTTCAATACTACTCTTTCAATATTCTGCATCTAAGCAGGATGTTTGTTGAGACTAGCTTCCAAGCCCTCAACGCATGCTTGGCAATATTCCAGCTCATACTGGTCCTTTCGGTCGGACGCGTGCTGATGATATATTGCCGTTACGGAGGCGCATACGCGAGCAGCATCCGGTGGACCCACCAGGGAGGATTTATCGACATGTTTAGATCTTCTGTCGGCTCGTACGCTGTGCCGAGAAAAGTCCGCTACACAATGGCTGCTGTGCTTGTCGCGACTCTGGTAGCCAATCTTTCGTCCATCATCATGTCTCGCTTCATTCACCAGTCGCAGCAACTAGGCAAACCCAATCAGGTCGTCGCCATCTCGAACCAATACATCCCAGCAGGCATATCGCAGGTTCTTGCCGCATGGACCGCATATGCTCGCGGAAATGTTGCCGACGTCTTGCTGTCACTGGTGAATTCCCCGTCCAACATCCCCAGCATGAAAAACAACAGCATATACAACATACACAGATCCGAGTACGACGCTGGCTGTAAATATATGAATTTATCGTTCAATACGTCCATATTAGTACAGTCGCCCAACAGCTGCATGCAACTGGAGGTTGTTGCTGGCAGCTTCGCGATCACCGAGTGGTGGAATACGCAGTTCTTCAGCAAAGGGAGCGGAAGAGGCAGCGTTTCGATAGATGTAAAGGCTGGACCGATATACACGGAGTTTTCTTTTAGCCTGAGCCTAACCTACGGAAACGTAACCTGCGAATTATTCGACTTAGTCGGCAACACATTGTATTATCCGGTCAACGGGACGACTTCGGCGCCGACAACCTCGACTACCAATTGCTGGACGGCCTCCGGTGAAATGATGGTCTTGTCCATGACCACCGTACGCTTTTCCTCGGGTGCATATTCCGTCCATCGCACGGCTACATCGCTCATTGGGGAGTCTGCATTGTTTCACGAGCTCGAGCAACAAGTGCTTAATGCAACACACGCAAACAGCACAAATACCGTGTCCTTTACGGAGTACATGGTAGATGGGCCTAGTTTGGAACTTGCATGGTGTATGCGCGGGGTCAAATATAAGACCAACACACCGATGGCCATCTGTTCTTACAGCACCGCAAGCATCATTGTTGCGAAATCGCATCAGTACAACTCAACCATGTCCTCCCAGTTCGGCAAAATACTCAGCGAGAACGCCAGCACCACCATTGCTACCATCAAACATCTTCCCACAGACCATACCCTAGTCCCGTTCGACATACGTAACTCTAGTTATTTGGTAGCGGACATAGTTGCCTCGTTTGGCTTTAGTCTTTTCGTCGACTGGGACATAGGGAAGGTAGTTATTACGTACGATGTTAATGATGTCCTCAAGGGATATGATGTTCCTAATGGGCTGATCGTAGTTGCTAGCATCATATTAGGCATTTGCCTATTGGTGTGTGGCTGGACTGTTACTTTAAAGCCCATATACACGAACTCGCTCTATGATATTCTCTCCAACAGACTTATCTTCCATCGAAAGAAACCTAAGCCGATGCTTACCACATCCAACCTAGAAAATGACCTAGAGCTGGATGGAGGCAAGATCACATACCAGAAAGAATTGCCGACAATGAACCCAAATGAGCACTCGATGGAAAACTCAACCGCATCACTGGTAGTTCTCTGATACCCCAATGAAAATACTGATAAAATATTAAACAAATTGCGCTTGTACTTGAACAAAAACTGCCGCTCATATTACTGCCATATTTTTGTCACATTTTGTTCGATTCAATAAAGCCCTTCACTGCAGACAAACGCTCGCTTGAACTTCAAGAGCCTGATCTGTGCGATATTGTCATTGGATTTAGGAGATAAGCGATCGGCTGCAGTGTGATAAACTCATACGGCATACCCTTGAGCTGCTTCTTTGTACGATATTCAGGTTTGTCTATGTGCTTATCTTAGCTTTCCTTCGATGTGTTCAACAAACATGAGAGAAAGGGACAAGCCGCCGACCATCACTGAGTGAGAACCAGTGTCTCCGATGAGCTTGTTAGGATGGAGACCCAAGTCCGTGCCCTCCTTTGATCCGCGACTGTTCGACACCGTTGCCCAGCTGCTTGGCTATATACAACGGTCTAGCTTGAGTCTCTGGTTCTCTCTGGTGACAGCCTTAGCCAGTGGATCCAGCTGTTCAGCGGCGTTGTTATGATATTGCACCTCAACTAACGAGACATACCATCTACTAAGCAGAGCAGGTGTGACAAAAACTCTCCCATTCAAGTGTCCTGTTTATCCAGCAGCTGGTCAGTGCGAGTCCGCTACTGACACTGGCGTTTTAACCATGATAGATTGCAGGACCCGCATGGCTGCATTCTCATTGTTGAGAACATGGGTCC
Organism: Podila verticillata NRRL 6337; assembly: GCA_000739165.1. NCBI lineage: Eukaryota > Fungi > Mortierellomycota > Mortierellomycetes > Mortierellales > Mortierellaceae > Podila > Podila verticillata. The sequence continues at coordinate 4,203,371 of KN042416.1, read as the reverse complement.
TTTACTGCTGAAGAATATTTCCTTGGGATGCGGAAGCACCGTCCAGTTCGTGTCTGACAAGGATGTGATGGATCTTTACTACTCAAACTACCCAACGAAAGCCGACGGTATTGGAGCTTAATCCTCAAGTAGGAAAGTAAAATAATAAAGTGGAGTGCTCCGTAACCACTGTGGTTTGTGTTTGCATCGTGCGAAGGGGCGAGTCACAAAATATGTATATGGACCCATCTTTCTACAAGTGACAAAGGCGAAGCAAGGGAATAGGGCGAAGGGTTTCATTTTGCAGCACTCTGGCGAAGTATTCAAAAACATCACCCATGGCGAAGACTATTTTCTCTCTCTTTCTCTCTCCTTCTCTCTCTCCTATCATCACCCGCACATCCCCTTCAACATTCAAGCAACCGATGGCGTCGTCGGAGGAAACCAATCCTCAGGCCTTACAAACCTTTCAATTCCATGCTGGAAAACCACTCACCAGTCAACCAACTCATTTCTGCTCAGAGACCAACAAACGATACATCCTATGGAGTGACATTCAGCACGCCTTCAGCGGAGTCGTCCACCTGGAGGATCAACACAAAAGCAGGATACCGTTCATGGTCGACAATAACGGCCTATTGTATGACCTCCTCAAACAATTGTGACTCCAACGAGCCAACAAATGTTCCCTTCTAACCGAAATACTCTCTTTCACTTGACTCAGGTTGTCCCCATTGCGCGTTGAGCATGATTCGACAGGGCCATACTCAGTGATGTATTCAAGCCACCAAGGTGAAACAAATATACCTCAACGGATTCAGTTATCAGAAGAGCCATCCTTCCTTGACACAGTACTCGCCAGTCACCAGAGACATCCTTTGTGGGCACCACACGTCGAAGAACCCTTGATACCCCTCAAACGCCTTTTTGATACAATTGTGGGACTATACATGGATCTCGAATCACAATCCAAACACCCTGGAGAAACTTTTCGCCGGAATATAGCCAGGGCTCGAGTTTGTCATTCGAAGATCATGGGGGAAATCGAAATGTTAAAAAAATCTGGGATCGAAGCGCAAGTTGGTGAGAAGAACCTACAACAGACTCTAAGAACGTTCCAGGTGTTCCAGAAGCAACTATCCGAATGGGACTATTTCAATACGTGCTGGATCGTGATGCAAAAATTTGGCAACAAATGGTATTTTGCGACATCGCATCTCTTCATTGTCTTACCGTTCGATCTTGATTCCTGGGACGATTCAAACCCATCGACGCATCAGTTCCGACTCTATTTCATGTGCGATATCTGCCACTACGTCGATTCTCCCATGAATTTGCCCAAGCATATGCATCTCTCCAACCATCCTGGATACCCCCTCTTGCGATCACAAGAGTTCTTTCAAGATTATGGAGACTATGCGTTGTGGGTGCTCGAAATGGTCAAACATGGCTATGACGACGGAGAAATGAAGATTCCGCCACTCCATACCTTCAAGATCCTGTGGAACTGCGATCCTGATGTCTTAGGCAACCATATAACAACGGATACTATCGAGGCATTCGTCGATAAGGCAATAGCCTATCTTCAAGAACTGTCCCAGCCCAACGTAACACCGAAAATTCTGTTGACCCGCAGTCAACGTGCTGCGATCCAGACTTACTTGGATGTTAAGGATTGTGACAACTCAGAAGGCAATCTTCAGCGGCTTCTTACGCATATGCATCTTGTGTTCTGGATATGCCCAACACACATGCACCAACTCATCGACCATGGGCCTTTGAAGAGTCTGCAGGAGTTTGTCTGCATCCATGGAGGGCATGTTGACATGCAGCTGGCTACGCTCAGAGTCGAGTTGAGTTCTCCGTCCGATGCAGACTGTTTTGTAACTCTTCTCAATCGTGCCAATCGCATATTTTACATCACCATCCAACTGAGTTGGAAGGCATCTTGGTCTTTGGTGGAGGAACTTTGTCTGGATATTGCCAAATCGAATAATTTGGTTCTGGAAATCGATGGCATAACCCTTGACACTCATCCTCAAGGCCAATGTCAGTATAAGGCCAATTTTTTCGCTGACGAAATCATAGCAGACACCGAAATCGAACTTATCACACTTCTCAATTATCCTCGATCTCAGGAGCAGTGCATATTCGTGGACAGTATTAAGCTACACTTAAAGGTTCCGGTGGTACGACCTGATCATAGCTGGGTGGATCTGAGGTTTGATTTACAGAAATTTCGTGAGGGAGTAACAAAGGCGCGAACCACGACAGAGTGCAAGGAAGCAACCATACAGTTGCAGTCAATCTTGCGACAGAGAGGATTCTCGGACATCCAATCTGTTACAATCTATAACAAGACATGGAATGGAGCACTCGATGTTGAGGATGACGCACTTGTCAAAGTCGGCTCATCTTTCGTGCAGTGCCCCATGGTCGTAGTTTCATCCGCATCCTTGACAAGGCTCACACAAGATCTTGACAGAGAGGAGGAAGTCCAGCCATTCTATCGAACGATGCAGATCAACATGGAATTGCAAGAACTTAGCATATTGACATACAACAATATCCTCAGCCAGGCTAAGCCTTTCTCTGAATTGCTGCGTAACTCCTCTGGACCCCTTCGCCTCACGCTGCTTGATCATCTGGAAGACACTCGCGCTCGTGTTGCTGCCCGTACTACCATTGGAGGGAACCACGACAAGTACACAGAACGTGGATCCTTGGGAACCCGCGACTTTGGTCATCAGGCATCACGCGCCAATAGAGACGAGCAGGACGTGGATCCAGATGTTGAATTCTTACAGTGGCAATACCAACCGTCCGACCAAGCAGCCTTGTTTCTGAACATTTTCACACAGCACCATCCCTCGGCTCTGACGTTGCTCACGTTGGATATTACTCGGCTGTCTAGCATTGGTCTTGTCTCAATCCAAAAGGTTCTCTGTCAATCCCGACTGGAGCGCCTCCATGTTGTCTGTACTCCTTTCAAGAGCGATCTGTCTTGTGCTGTCACATTGATCCTCGCGTCTGTCCGGTGGTCCAGTCTCAAGTTCCTTGCATTCTCAGGTGACAATATTGAAAGGTGGATTCAGAGTTGGCCCTGGGACATTGCTCCGCGGCTACTAAGTCTCGGTGTCCATGGAACTGAGTCTCTTTTGCAGGATCTATCTCATTCGAGTGCACTGTTCATCCATCGATTGCTCTACTCAAGTCCGCTGGTGGAGCTAAGCCTTGAAAACGTTCGATTGAGAGAAGATCACGATTGGCACTTCATTATGGAGAGCATAGACCTGGCATTGATGGAGTCGCTGAGCTTGTGCATGAGTAGCGCCAGTCAGCTCATGTCGGTCAATAATGACGCAGTCAATCCTATCATATGGAGTTTTGGGACAATTATGCAATATGAGGCAAGACTGATCTGGCCCTCACTTACTCCTGATTTTCCCCCTCTGTCCTGCCACGATCTTGTGCACGTTCCTGCTGCCTTCGATCTGTATTTGCCAGTGCATGTCCACTTTGTATGCATTTCTTTGGACCTCACTCCTTTCGAACTTGTCGACCAAGTCCTCATATCTGCTCGATGGTCCGCGCTCGAGTCCCTGGTACTCTCTGGTGACAGTATTGATCAATGGATTCAGCTCTTGCCCAATGTCGCTACTGTTCAGTTACTCTGCCTGACTATACGTGGGACAGGGCCGAAATTGCAGAAGCTTTCGCATTTGAGCACTTTGATTATCCAAAGGCTGATCATTTCGAGCCCGCTAGTGGAATGTACAATCGAGAACATTCGACTGCAGGACAAGCGCGACTGGATGCTCATTATCGAGAGCATAGATTTTTCTTTCCTGGAGAAATTTGTGCTCTGTAAGAGTACCGTCAAACAACTTTTGTCAAACAAGGACACAGTCGACTTTCTCATGTCGAAAATACAGGACGGTCAATTGAAAGAAATGGGCACAAACCTGAAACTGGAGATGTTCACTCTGGATATCTGTGCTTCGTCTCAGCTGGATCTTGCAACGATTCTCAAGTCGCTCAGTCAATATAGATTGGAGAATCTTCGTATCGGATGTTACATGTTCGACGCCATCCTTTCGAACTTTCTTTCGCAAATTCTGGCCTTGGTTCAATGGCCCACGCTTGAAGGCTTGGTACTCTTTGGCGACAACATTGATGAATGTATCCAGTTCCTACACTCTATTGAGACTCCGCAACTGTCGCGACTATACATTCATGGAACCGGAACGACGCAGCAGACACTCTCTAATAAGACCGTTCGGGTTCTCGAAAACATAACCTCCACGAGTCCGCATGTCAGATTTCATCTTGAAAACGTTGTGCTGCGAAATACGCGAGAGTGGCAGTTCATTAACGAGCGCATGGATCTCTCTTCCTTGGAATCCTTTGTCTGGAGTATCAGCGATTTCCAGCAGCATTTGTCAGACGCATACGCGGTGGTTCCTAAGATTGACGATGTTCAACTTGAAGGAACGGGTGCTATGCCAGATATGATTATTTCCAAGTACTCAAGCGATCAACATGTAGGAACAAGCACCGTGCCGAGCATTTTCAATTCCGAAATCAAAGGCGAGCAACACGATGGAATGTGCGCGATGCCGAGCATATGCATTCTGGATAGGTTTCCTCCATCCCAACTCAGTCTCGTGAACCTCTTTAGCACGCTCAGCGGAAATAGTCTGGAAGGACTTTATGTTGTGTGCCTTCCTGTCGACCCCAATCTTTCTAAATCTCTTGCCCAAGTCCTTGGTTCTATCAACTGGATCGCTCTCCAGTCGCTTGTGCTTTCTGGCGAAAATATTGATGAGTGGCTCCAGCTCTGGCCTTCTGCCGTTTCTACTCGACTGCGAAACCTTACCCTCCATGGGGAAGAGCCGGCATTGCAGGAACTCTCGCACCTGAGTGTCCTGTTTATCCAACAACTGATCTCCATGAGTCCGATAGAGGGGTTGAGATTCAGGAATGTCCAATTGCAAGACAAACGAGATTGGATGCCCATTGTTGAGAGCTTGGATCTGTCCACACTGAAAACTCTTGGCCTGTGCGAGCGTAGCGCCAAACAGTTCAATTCTTCAGGAGATGCAGTGCATCTCTATAACTCCATGTTCAAGAGCACGATCGAGAGCGAAGAAGAACCAGATCTCGGGAAAGAGCCACACCTGGGAGACTTAGTCATGGAAGATACAGAATCAGAGGAGGACACAGAAATAGAAGGCGTAGAGTTCGAGGATTCGGATTTCGAAGATTGGTAACAGACAAGAGAATAAATAGGACGCTTCAACATTGTTTGACGTTTTTGAAACTTTGATCGTCATTCTATTTGGTTCACCTTATCTGGTACTCGTGATTACATAGATCGCAGTCAGGAAATAGAGGATGCCTATATACCAGATGAGTGTGGTCGCTATGGCCCATGACGTCGACGGGGCATTATTGACATCAAAGTCAAAAGATCACATGGCCAGAGGACAAGGCGGAGATAGAAAATACTTTTTGAAGCGGGCAGTGAGAAAGAAACAGGAGAGCATTTTTGAGCACACACACTTGCTCCTGTCTGTGGACAGGAGAGCACTTGAATTCTCTTGATTGTTGCTCTCTGTTTATCCTCCCATTCCTTCTTTTCTTTTCCTTCACAACAAACACTCCCATTCTCCTCCTCCTCCTCTTCCTCCTCCTCCTCCACACTCACTCACACTCACGACCTCCCATTTCTGCCGTGCAACAACCTATCATGTTGTCGTCAGAGGAGTACACCGAGGATCCTCATGACACTCTTCAAAAGTTCGAATCCAGGGATCATCCACGATTCTCCAGCCTTCCGACCTATCTCTGTCCAGAAACAAACGAGCGTTACATCTTATGGAGCGACATTCAGGGCACCTTTTTCAACGTCAGTTATCTCCAGACTTATGAAGGGAGAGCCATGTTCATGATTGATAGACACGGCGAACTGTAAGATCCCATTGTTTCATATTTCGGAAAATAATATCCGGATTAGGCCTTCTAAACCGTACTGCGAGCGACCTTTTTTTTTTCTGTCTAAATCCACAGGCATCAGCCATTGAGGATCAAGTTTTCTGAGGTTCCGTATACAGTTTTTAACATTGGGCTACTCAGGATCCGGATTGAGGCATCCCACAATATCCACGAATTTACCCAATCCTCCTCAAAGGATTCGTCCTTTCCACACAATCGGTTCAGCATTCCACTCAAACATCTAATCGACAAATGCCAGTATCTGATCGACCACCTAGAGACCATCGCAAACAGTGACAGATACACTCTTCGGCAAGCTACTGCCAACGCTTGGTACTATTACTCTATGGCCAGGAAGAGACTCGAAACTCTGGATCAGGATCGAATCAAGGCACTCGTCGATGGAAAGGACAGAGAATCCTTACTGCGGCAACTTGGTGAGCTCGAGCAACAAATGTCAATGTTAGAATACCGGAACACCTGCCGCAACATGTTGCACGGTAAAGTCTGTCGATGGGAGTACGCAACCTCTTCGCTCTTCATTGTCTTGCCATCAGATCTGCGCAGCTGGGATGATTCAGTCTCGGCAACACACAAGTTTCGACTCTACTTCCTGTGCGACATCAGAAAAATGGAGTCGGCCTCCAAGGAATGGCCCCAGCATGTCCACCTCTCGAATCATCCAGGATACAACCTCGAACAACCGCTAGAGTTCTTTAAAATCTATGGCGACTATGCTCTGAGAATGTTGCGAATGATCAAGCATGGCTACTCTGACGATCTCTGCGAGATCCCTCCACTAAACACCTCCAAGATCCTGTGGAACTGCGACCCGTACATCTTTGGCAACCACCTCACTCATGATACGATCCAATCCCTCGTGGATAAGGCCCTCTTGTACCTGATCCGACTCGCTCCACCCAAATCGATCATGGAACCCGGACTTACCCGTAACCAAAGTGCCGCGATTGAGGCTTATTTGGACCTACAGGAAGGCAGACCAGAGGGCCTGCACCGATGCATCAACCAGAGCCAGGATGTGTCTTGGATGTGTCGGCACCACAAACAGCAGTCCTTTGGTCACGGATCTCAACTAGCACTGCTCAAAAATTTCGTCCGCAATCATGGAGGACTCATCGATATGCAACAGGCAACTCTCAGAGTCGAGTTGAGTTCACCGAACGAGATGGACCAGTTCAGCGCCTATCTCACATCCACCAACTACATCTTTGACCTGTCGATCAAACTCAACTGGAAACCATCACGGCGGTATATAAGGCGCTTTTGCTTAGATCTCGCCAAAACAAAAACAATAGCGCTGGAAATCGACGGCATAACACTCGATCTTCATCCGCAGGACAGTCTCCAGTGTTCAAAAGACATCTTTGCCAACAGCGTCATCCCAAAAACAAAGCTGCCGCTCATTACGCTACTCAACTACCCTCATCCTCGGGAACAGTGTATTTACATGGGCCAATTTTCATTGCAGTCGTTGGTTTCACCGCTCAATTCCTGTCACAGCTGGGTAGAGTTGAGGTCCGATCTAGAGGCGTTTGGCAGCCAGTTGATGGAAGCTCAAGTGGCCGCAGACTGCACCACGGCTGTGAACGAGCTGCAGGCGGCGTTCAAGAAGTATGGACTCCCAGCCAAGACCACAGTCACCATATACAAGAGTCTATGGCGGGCAGTCGTGGATCTGCAAAGGGGCGTCATTGTCGAAGTGTATTCACAAGACCTCGGCTGTCCACGGCCCTTACTCTCATTGAACTCTGTCCAGACACTCACCGTGGACCGAACTATCGCCGAATTTGACCAGGAGCTAGGCCACATTATTCAGGCTAACAAGGAGATGAGTGAGCTGAACATCTCGACCAAAGGACGGAACGTTCTATACGAAGCCGAACGCATTGCTCGCTTGCGGCGGCACGCCCTTCGCCCCCTCTGCCTCACTTTATTTGATCGCACGCAGGATTATCGTGGTCGGATGGTTGCTCAAGTGGATGTTGGGGGCGGAAACTTCAGAACTCATGACATCGAGGACGATCTAGCGGAACCCGAGCTCCTGTGGTGGGACTGCACACTGTCGGATCATTCGGCCTCATTCCTAGATATGACAACACGACAGCACCCTGAAGTCCTAACATCCTTCACCGTCGACTTCTCAAACCTCTCTCCCATCGGTCTCGCCTCTGTCCAAAGAGTCCTCCGCCGATCCAACCTGGACCATCTCCATGTCTTGTGTTCTTCTATAGCTCCTGATCTATGTGATCCCATCTCCCAAGTTCTCGGTTCGGTGCAGTGCCTCACCCTGAAGTCCCTGGTCCTCTCCGGCCACTTTATCGAAGAATGGCTACAGCTTTGGCCGCCCGTCTCGGCTCCACAGCTATTATCTCTTCGGATCCAAGGAACAGAGTCCACGGTCCAAGAACTCTCCCATTCGTGCGTTTTGTGGATTCACCAGCTCATCTTTTGCAGCCCATTGGTCGACCTCACCTTCGAAAACGTGCTGTTCCAGGATAAGAGCGACTGGGCGCTCATGATTGAGAGCTTGGATCTGTCGATGCTGAAGTCTTTTGAGCTGTGCGAGACTAGTCAGAGTCAATTGCTGTCTTGTAGCATTGCGAATAAGACCTTCAAGGCGAGATATTCATGAGAAATTACACTCTCTGGCTTGCTTAGACAGATCAGACATATAACGTATAATTTGCCGCCCTGACCACAAACATACCTCAGTTGCATGCATTATATTATTGTCAGTCTGATTAAAGGAGCTTACCCAGCGAGCGAAACTCTTCGATCGTCTTGACCTAAATGTGTACTTTGAATGGTGAGCGTCAAAGAGCCAGAATGTAACTAAGCCGCCAGGACGAAGGCATTTGGCACAGCCCTCGAAAACAAACGTTGGCAGAGTAAAAACAATTTTCCTCACTACTTTCAGGAAACCATGGCTTTGCTAAAGGACTCCACTTCTCAAGTCCTCAGAAATTCAATTCTAGCGACGGAATACCATTCATCAGTACACCAACACTTGACTGCCCAGAGACCGCCAAACGATAAACTTTATGGACTGACATCTAGGATGCCATCGAAGGGATCAGCATTTGGATTGTGGTAGTGATAAGTTTACTCTTTTCGCGGTGGATAAACATGGCGTACTGTAAGTTCTGGCACTGACTGTACACGCAATGTATCAGCCGCTGCATTTATGGTATGCCCATGCTTATGGCTTAGATTACGACTGGCCAAAAAAATCCGAAAAGGACCTCATCGCGTGTTATAAATCGCTCATGCCTCAGCAAGGAGCAAGATCTTCCTTTCGCCCAAGAACCGCCATCCACAACCGGGCTAAGAGCGACTTGCAGGCCTTGGCATCCAAGCAGCGCCCATTTCACTAGGGGAAACTCTTCTATGCATGCGAGGAACTCTCCAAACCCTTGGACATCTTTTCCCGCAGAAATTTTACCAGCACTACCCAATATCCAACGCTAAATACTTCAGCTCATTGCTAAGGCAGGAAATCGAGAAGCCTGATGAGGCTGGAGTTAAGGAACAGTTGCCGGAGATGCGTTATGCTCAGATAATTGAGAGGCTTTTGGACTTTGAGCAAAAAGTGCAAGCGCCTTGTAAAGGCACACTAGAGTACAACATAACCTCATCAAGCATTGGCCTTTACATCGCTCGTATGGTGTTAGACCGCAATCCAAGAGCGGTAGAGTCCCCCTTCGAATAACTGAAGGTGTCGGCAGCGGGAAGCCAAAGATAAGAAAATATTACCTCTCTTTTAACCCATGACGCCAAATGAAATCGGAAAGTGGAAGAATGGAATTAGGACGATTTGGACCAAGGCCACACGCGTATATTTCCAAAATTTATTAAGATATTTATGAATATACAATGGTACGTTTAACATGTTGGAAGAAACGTGGTCCTGGAGGACAATACTCTTTGATTCTCTTTTTTTTTGTTTTGCTTAGTGCAGAACAATACACCTCTCTGGAGGGAACTGGTTCTGCTCCAAGAAATCCAGCGCCGTATCCATCATGCCCGGCGTACCACTCACCATCACTCTCACGCCCGGCCGAATAAACGAGTTCATGATCGTCGCTATCCGATGATCCGACACATCATCCTGGAACGTTTGCTGCAACCCGGGCGACCCAGGTAACGGCGGCAATCCCGGACTCACCGGCCGAATCTCGCCTCCAAAGTTCGTCATCCTTGCCAGCTCCATCTGTGCCTGACTGTTCTTCCTCTGGTACACACTTACAAACCACTTTCTAAGTGTCTCCTGCGTCAAATGTCCCTTGAGAATACCCGGGGTTTTCTCGTTTGCCTCGTTGATTCCGTAATCGACCCGGAGCCTATCGCCCGACAGCCCGATCAGCTTGTCCATATACTGGCCTGAAATGATGTCCCTGTGCGACCGATTCAGACACAGCAAGAACATGTCCGTCTGGTCCTTGGGGTCCTGGGTCTCCAAGTCCTGGTTCCGGATATGGTAGTGGATCGTCTGCAGTGCTGGGGTAAGACCCGTGCCGCCGACAATCATCAGAAGCAGGTTCCAGCGACCGTCCTCGCGTTGCGGGTTGAACAAGAGTCGAGGCACACGCGCGATAGATGTTGTGCCAGTGGGAGTGTCGGCGTCGAAGCCATACTTCTCAGACAGGTCGAAAGGGCCGCGGATGCGGATCTCGTATCCGGGGTATTGCATATCCTATGTTCATATGTCCCAAAGGATAAAATGGTTGGTTTTTGTCACAAAAATGAGCTCGGATATATGGGGGGAAGAAAATGACGGATCAAGCACTTACTAGGAACCTGGACACCATGCCATCAGGATAAATCTTGACATAGATCGCAAACTCCTCATCCATATTCCCTTCAATCGGCGTATAGCTTCTCGTCAGCACCTGCCCATCGACAGCGCACTGGATCTCGATATACTCGCCCGGCATAAACATCTTCTTCGGGTTGTTCCTCCTAGTCCTCCTGGGCCTATTATCCAGCGCTGTACACGGCTTGAAAGTAAACCGCCTCACCGGCCGACTCGCCAGGTTACTCGTCAGCGTCGTCTTGCTCGTGAGCATGTACCGCTTAAAGATCTTGCGCACCGGATCCGGCCGGGACGTTGATTTTCTCCTCAGCGCCACCACACTCGAGTTGTCCAGATCGATGATGCCGATGCAGTACCGCGCCAACCGCTGGATCGCTCGCGCAGAGTGTGCATGCGTCGCCAGCGCCCGTGACGTCTGTGTATCCTCGTCCCCTTCGTCCCCATGCCCAAAATTGACATTCCCGCCCCCGAGCCTGATATTGTACCGGTCCACCAGATGCGACAACGACTCGAACCAGTCCCACAGCCGGTCAAACAGCGACTTTTTCTCTTTTTGTGACGCAGCCTCAAACACGACACCTTCGTGGTTCAGCGCGCCCAGCTCGTCATCCTCGGGAACCTCGTCGATCGCCTGACTGTTCCGGAACGCGTCGCCATAGAACGACTTGCGCGCATCGTAAACAGAGCCACCTCGGCGCTGCGCCTCGCGGAACATTTTAAGGCTGTCAGGGAGGTTGGTCGTCATGCGGTTGTATTTGAGCTGGCCGACCAGCTTGTTAGGAGGGAGGATCTGGGGCATTGAAGAGATAGACGCTGTGGAGGTCGAGGAGAGCTGGTTGGTGTGCATGGTGTGTATGGTTTGCTTGGTGCCCCTGCGGGAGAGGGACTCCTTCTCCCCAGCGAGGGCGGTCGAGGTGGACGAGGGCGACGAAGCCACGGAGGCGAAGCCGCTGTGGCCGTAGAAATCAACAGTGATGTCCGTGCCCTAGAATACAGACAAAAATCGCCTGTTAGGATCGGATACTCACCCACTTTGAAGAAAACAAAATCGCACGGAAAACAATGGAAAAGCCTTACAATGACACGCTCGAGAACTTTTGCTCCACCTGGGTGAGAAGGGATCCACTCTCGAATGTCGAACACATAGTCGTCCACAACAACCAGTTTGGCCTAATTGTTTCGATTGGATAAATGGTGTTAGATAATTTTTTTTCAGCTCCTTAGCAGTCTTAGTGAGGTGTCAAAGACTCCACTTACACCGCTGTTGACACGAGTGTTGATAGTGTCCCAGGTAATCTTTGGCTAATTTGTCGTAAGTATAGGAACAACAAAGGTCAGCACACACACATCAGACCTCTTTATCCCAAACAAACCATCACGTCTTTTGCTTACCAATGACAGCAGCGGTTGAGTGAGCGAATCCCGCTTCTCGCCCTTCTTGTCATCCTGACTCATCAAAAAGTCTTGGACCTGGATCCGTCGCTCGCCCCGCATGGTCCGTCCTTCGCGGTGCCATCGGAAATGGTACACACTGACGCTGACAATTAAGGCTGAAATATACACAAGGTAGGCAATGATCACGGGGTAAGGCGCATTGTACGCCTGCAGTCCAAAGTAGATGTTGACCCTAATTGAAAGAATTTTTTTTTTTTTTTGTGGGATCAGAGTTTTAGTAATTTACATGAGCAGAAGACGCTGATCGCGGTTAATACTATTATTATTATTATTTGCCTTACCATGCAAGAAGCAACACTCCGGTGCCAAGGATCCGATGCATCCACTTGATAATCCTCGCAACACCCTGGTTCGCCGACTCGAGCTGGCCCAGCGTATAAATTGCCGCAATTCCAAGCCCAAGCTGCCCAATCACCGCCGCTAGGATCGTCAGCCCCATGATCTTGTGCGGCTGGTACATGCTCGGCGTCGCCGTCGCAATTGCAGCCGCCGCCAAAGAAGTGATCGAGAACCCCGTCAACAGCTGGATATGCCTGTGGAGATTGATCGCGTTGCCGATCCGGTGCTTCTGGTATCGCACAATGAAAATCGACAGCGGGAAGATCACGGCCCAGCAGACAAACATGCCGATCCCGTGCCACTTGTAAGTTGTCCGTGGCGAGTTGGACAAGTTGCCAGAGTCGGCGCTGGTGAAGAAGTTGATTTTGTGGTACCCATGTGAATCGCCTCCCTGATGATAACTATTTTTTTTTTTTTTTTTTGTACAGAGCGAAAATGGTGAATGTTAGTAAACCGGTTAACGAAGCTGCGGACGAAAATATCGAAACAGGAGACCCGGGCGATGGTCATGCACAACGATACCCAATACGAGTTGCGGGCGAATAGGCATATAGTACTATTTGAAACGGTGTCAGGGTGATAAATGAATGAATTTAGTAATTAGTGCTCGCCTCACACTGCTCAGTCACCTTTCAAGAGACAAAAAAGCTTGCATTTTACCATAAATGTCACTGTCGCTGACTTGGACGTCGTCCTGGGTGCCCAAGGGGCGCTGAAACTTGACAATGAGTGGTCCGCCGTCAGTAGGTGGTGTTAGATTGGGCTGCACATGTCCTTGGTACGATGGTGCCACGGCGTCGCCGTTCGACGTGTATTTGTCCAACACCAAGTTGTTGGGATTATCCGCATCGTGCTGCACGACGAAGAACTGAGCACCACCCTATAAATCCCCCCGCCAAGCAGAAACGTTAGTCGGATTGGGAACAATCAGTACACTTTCGGACACACACACACTCGTTTGTTACAGCTCCACGGTCTCTTACCATGTTCGGGTTAGGCGACAATCCCAGGCCAAACCACCCCACCGTCCCCGTGAACGACAGTTCAAACTCGATATATTGTGGCGACAGCGTCCACGAGACCTTGTAGTCCGGCGTGAACTGCACCCCGCTCGACACCGGCGGCAGGTCTTCACCGTCCTGCGCAAACATCCAGATACTCGCTGGCAGTGTACTATTATCCTTGAAATTCCTCAAAAGTAATGTCCTCAAGTTCGTCTCCATCACGGCCTGCAGCGCATCCGGGTCCAGCACCCCGGGCGCCTGGTACCAGAACCGATCCGAGTCCCGAATGGCCACAAACTGTGCCATCATTCCCGCTCGGAACAACGGCCCCATGCTCGAACTTGGCCTTAAATCGTGATCCTCGCACAGCGCCCCGATCGTCATATCGACGTCGTCCACGGTCGCATACAGCTTCTGCAGCGCTTGCTGGATCGTAGTGTTGGAGCTGATGTCTGACCAGGTCTTGGCCGGTGCCAGGTTGTAAATCACTCTCGCCTCGTTATACTTTGGGAGCAAGTGGTCCCTTGCTCTCAACACATCCAGCTGTCCCAAGTCCACAGGCGAGTTAGTCGCATCAAAGTAGTTGCGCGCTCCATCCGAATAGTAGATATCAACTTCCTGCTGGGATTGTCGCGCCAAGAGCCGGGCAATGTTCTCGAACCCAAAATCTTCCAGGATCAGCCGGTTCCGTGTGTCTTGGAAAGTCAAGGTCTCTATCAGTTGGTTTTGTTTGTCCAAGATCTCGTACGTGTCGCTGAGTTCGGTATGGCCATATCTAAAAAATAGTAAAGTGGGCGAGCAAAGTGATACTTGCTTAGTATATGCTGTTTGTTTATGATTTTTCCGATGCCCATCTGCTACTATCCCTTACCTAAAAATGGATGTAGCGAACATGGCCTCAATGCCTGGCAGCAGATTGGGGTTGTATCCCGTGTATTCCTAGAAATACAAGCAACGAAAAGAAAAAAAAGCCATTCAGTCAGCCAGGCTTTCCAATCACTCTACAAGTTCCATTTTATAAAACCAATACAACAAGCCTTCCTTACTGGAGGTGTAGTGCCTACAACCGACGCCAAATACTCCGTGAACGTGATATGCTGCAGCAACCCAATCACATACGCCCGTGTCTTCTCAAACGCCGTCGTGTCATCCATCGTCGGGTTCGCCGCCTTCAGCTGTGTGCAATACGAGTTATGCTCCCTCAGAAACAGTGTTGAAAAAAGTGACGTGAAAATATCCCCACTCCTCGCCGAGTAGAACCCCAGATCATACTCTGTCGGCGTGGCCGCCTTCCGAGGCGGGTACTCATTCCCAAGACTGTCCAGCGCCGTCTTCATCAGGCACCCTGTGCCCCTTAGCCGCGTCACATCCGCAAGGCTCGACCCGTACAGGGCTGACTGATCCAAAAAGCCGGTGATCGTGTTCACTCCTCCTTTGACAGGCTTGTTCTGGGTAGGGTTACTGCTACTGTTCGCGGTCAGCTGCGGGGTGCTTTGGAAAGAGATGGGGGTGCTGACGTTGAGGGCGATGTCTCCGGGGGACTGGTACGAAGCGTCGTTGGCCGGCATGGGGATCAGGATCGATGGGGTGGTGTATTTGGCAGAGGCGGTGAGATCGAAACTGACATAGTGAGCGAAGTGGGTGATCTAAACGATGGAAGTTGTGGGTATGGTTAAATATGAAGAACACAAAAATATGGGGGTTGGTCGATTTGCATGATCGAGGCTGTGACCCATGGGCGGTGTGAGTGTGTGCTCGTGTTGTGTTTATGCTTGTTTGTGGGTAAATGAAAAAAAAAAGAGAAGACCAAACAAACAAAGAGCATAAACACACCAAAAAAAAGTGCACAGTGAACAATTAGGAAATGGGAATGGGGAATGGGGAGGGTTACACAGGGACACTTCAGCCATTGGGAAGAACTCTCAAAAAAAACTTCTTTGTCCTTCCCTCGGAGGAAGCACAACGTAGAGGGGAGAGGAAGGACATCGATGTTGTGGTCAATGAGATGAGTGCGAAGGTCGCCTGTCTTCGGCATAGTTTACCATGTGTGTCCGATACGTCGTTGAGAGGAATCGCTGTCGCCCTGTAATGTTGGTCACCGCTGTATCGTAGGACATGGCCACGTCTGAGATACACCGTCCAGCGGCCAAGACCCCTGACACGGTTGCCGTTGTATTAGGACAGGTAATCGTCGTCAAGGGCACTTGCTGCTCTGGCCAAGTCGATGTCCTGCCGGTCGTGTGATTCTGCAGGAAGGGCGTCCACGCACTGCCGGCCAGTGGGTTCGCTATGTTGTTGCCTGTGCCGTCATAAGATCGATACTCGGCATTGGCTACACAAAGAGTACCCAGTAGGCCCAGTAAAAGTAGTGACCGCCGATATTTGTCTTCCGAGTGTGTCATTATGTGTAGTTGTTCTGGTTCTGTGAAGGAGGCACTAGTGAACGGGATGGGGGAGAGGTTATTGATGCTTGGGGGTCGAGTACATGAGGAGAGGGAGACTAAAGAAAGTCGGGATCGGGGATGGAAAGTGGTAAAGAGAATAAGAAAGAGAAAAAAAGAGAGGGACAGATCGAAGAAAACAAAAAGGGAAAAGGGGCAGTGCCTTGTCGAGGCCACACTGTGTCTTTAAATACACTCGAGAAAAAAAAATTAGATGTCCTAAAAGATGCGATGGCCACCCCACCACCCCTCGATCTTCGTTCTCCAATGGCGTCGACCGTACACACTCCGGAGTAAACAGCCCAACTCAATGCTCTACGATGGACGTGTTGCGTGCGAGGGATGGAGGGCGAATGCATGGTTTGTGTGCATGGTAAACTATATGTGGCATGTTGTAGTATGGCTCAAGAAAGGGGGAAGGCGGATGAATTATACACGTATCTTAACAATACGAGAGAACGGACGCTCTCGTTGTTTTCGAAATCCCAATTATTATTTTTTTCGCCAAGCATTCATTCTCTTCTGAAGTTCTTTCGGCGCCCTTCATGGATCATGGATCATGGATCATGGATACTCGAAAAGGCAAAGAACTGAGGAATAGAACACACACACATGCGTGCGGAGAAACCGGCCGTCCATCCTTTGTTTGTTGCACAACCAACCGAAATATGGCATTGGATGCACATTCAAACAATGGTGCAGTGTCTGTGGGTCCTTCTCGCGTGTATCTTATATCTTTGAATTGTGAGCACCAAAGTTTGTTTGTTCATCGCTGATCCCCATTGATCCATCAGCGTACGTTTTTTTATGCTGGACTCTTCATTCATACTTTACTTGCGAGATGCCCATGTACATTTTATCGCCTTATTCATGGTTGAAGAGAGGCAACAGGCCTTTTTGCTGAGCAAGTTGCTCGAAAGTACAGTTTTCTTTCAGAGAGCTCGAGCCTGCTTCGGAAAACGTATGATCCGAAGGGATGTTGTTGTCGCTCAATAGGCCATTGCGTCGTGTTGTGTGCTGTGGCAACGGACCACGTCAGTGTGGTGTTCGCAAAACCCCATGTCGCCACCTATCCAGCGGTTTTGAGTGGATGGTGAATGTGTGGCTGGCGTGGCCGATGAGGTCTAGATGCCATCTCCGTGGTCCGAGGGTCCACAAAAGCACTATTTCTTCTCTTTTCTTCTATGCATCTCCTCTCCTTCCCTTCCAAAGACAACCATCGTCCTCCCCCTCCCCTGACATCTTTTTTCTTCTGTCCCTTTTTTTTCCTTCGATCTTTGTCGTTCTGCCCTGCCCCTTCCTTCGGTTGGTCCATTGCGAATCGCAACGCAACGCAAACAGAAAAAGAAAGCGAAAAGCGGTCCACATGTCATATCTTCGCCCATAAGCAGTTGACAATGAGGTTCTCTCACTCACCTCTCTCGCCTCTCTCGCCTCTCTCGCCTGAAAAAAAGGGCCAGTCTCGGAAAGAAGGATCGAGTCTCGACCTTTCCCCCCCCCCCCAAGAAACGAAGCCCAGCAAAAATAATAAACTAATATTCGCCCTCTCTGCACTGCCGCTCATAACCATGAGGGTGGATACAAAGAAACACCATGACGTTGCGCCTGACTTCTCTCTTTCGCTCTCTGTAAGGTTCAAGGTTCTCAAGAGTCCTCTCGCATCATGCTCACATTCGGATGTCCCACCCGTCCTTTTATCGGCATGCTAGTTCGTTGCACTAGCCCGCTTCTCATCCTCGGAGTTGTTGGCTGAAAAGACAGTCTCAAAAAACATTGAACCCTATTACCATAAGACAACAGATCTCAGCTTCGCCAAACTTAAATTTTGGAAACGCCTCATTGCCCATACCCATCTGTGTCTTTCTTTTGCCTCAACGTGCAACTGGATCGCCCTGTCTCTACGTGGCGAGCCACTTTCTTTATTTTTCGCGGGCTAAGCTTATAGCACTGCCTACGTGTGGTTAGAGAGGAAGTGGCTGATCGTCAAAGTAAAGATTTATTTCTTTAATTGAACATTCATTTACAAATTGCGCACTTCATAGGAACAAAAAAATGATATTCATTTACAGAGGGCTGGGAAAGTGGGAGGAGAGGTGATGAAAGTGGGACATCGTGGATATGTCTGAAGTTGAACGAAGAGAAAAAGATGGAAGACCGCCTTGAAACCCTGCAGGGTCCCGTAAACTACCCCACCCACAGTTGGGCTGAGCTCGCTCAAGTTCGCACAGCCACTCTTTTAAGGGCTTCTTGGCCCCGTCATACAGAAATGTGAGCTGTGTCACCTGTTCGGCTTTGAGGCAAGGTTTTCTCTTGGCTTGGAATGCATTACGTTGTCTCGCCTTGTTTCTCTAAAACACACATTTCTCTCCAACTTTCGACTCATTGCTTCCTCCCACTTTCCCAACATGCGTTCACACATTGTCCTCATCCCCTATATTGCTGCGCTGCTGGCGACAGCCACATTCACCCCCATTGTCACAGCTCAGCTCATACCCCAGCTCCCTTTCTACCAACACCACAGGCACCAAGCCCCTCTCGCCTCACCACAAACACAGGGATCCTTTGCACCACAGAAACACACCCTCCAGCTCCAACACATCTTTGCCCACGGCGCCCCAGGCGCCAAGACTGCCAGGGTCTTCCGCCGTCTCAAAGTCGACGACGAGATCCGTGCCCAGATGGCGCAAGTCAACTTGCTCAACAAGGACAGTTCAAGCCCTGGATCGTCCTTTGAACACACCTTATCCGATGCTTTATTCCCACGCCCTTCATCCTCATCGCCAAAAAGCCAAAACGCAGCGCCAAGGCAGCTACGAGTCCCGGACGCCCAGCAGCACGCCACGGTCGTGGCCATGATTCGCATGGCCTTGGACTGCTACGTCGACCCCAAGCGGCAAGGGTGGGTCGATATTGGCGAGGAGTGGGATGTGGAGACCGAGATCGGCTGGCTGGAGGCCGGCTTGCGTGGGTACGTCTTTTCGTCGGAGGACGAGAAGACCGTCGTGATTGGGATCAAGGGCACGTCGCTCAAGCTGTTCGGGACGGGCGGAGGGCCTACGGGAAATAATGATAAGCTGAACGTAAAGCCCGTTTTCCAACCCAACCAAAATGATGTAATTTTTGGTTTTGCGTTCAAGCACAAAAAAAAGGGACTAACTCCAGTGCACCATTTTTGCCACGTAATCTCTTTTCATTTTGTAGGACAACAAGATGTTCTCGTGCTGCTGCGGTAAAGTCGACCGGACCTGGTGGGGCGTCTGCGGGTGCTATATGGGCGGCAGCCAGTGTAACCAGCAATGCCTTGCCGATGATGCGAAAAGGGACCGGGACGAGAGCGAGAGCTACTACGGCATCGGGCTCAAAGTCGTCGACGCGGCCCGCGTACTCTACCCTGACGCAGACATCTTTTTGACGGGACATAGCTTGGGCGGCAGTGTGGCCTCACTGCTGGGCGTGACTAACGATCTCCCAGTGTTCACGTTCCAGTCCCCCGGCGACATGCTTTATGGAAAGCGCGTGGGGATTGTGGAACAGCAGCTCACGCAAGACGACCTCAACGCGATGCCGATCTGGCAGTTTGGGCATACTGGTAACCTTTTTTTTTTTTTTTTTTGTCATGCTGGTAGGATCTACACGAGACAACATAAGAAGGTTACTTAACAGACTTTTTTTTTTTTTGTTTTCATCTAAATAGCTGATCCAATCTATATGGGAACATGCAACGGGGCAACATCGACGTGCTATACGGCAGGATATGCCATGGAGGCGAAATGTCATTTGGGCAAGACTTGTACCTACGACACGATGAAGGAGCTCGGGTGGCGTCAAAACATCCAGGCACATACCATATTCACCTTCATCAACGTGGTCGAGAACTGGGCCAATATGACAGAAGGAAAGAACCTGCCTGAGGTGCCCGAGTGCACTGCCCAGACGGACTGTGAAGATTGTAGCATGTGGGAGTTTGTTTGATCAGCTTAGGCACCAGCAAGATACCATATAGATCAACAATATATACCCTGGTTACCGAGATGCATGTCGAAAGTGAGGGAAATGAAGCGTTGATGATCCCTCATATTCCTAATTGCTAATCGCTTTGTTGGGAGCTTTCCAGGTGAAATATGGTCGGTGAGTTGAAGCTTGCGCATCTGGGTGAGTATCAGCAACCCGCTCCCATCTCTCTTGTTCCACCCTTGCCAGTGAAGACTTGTCTGAGGGTCGTCGCGAAGGCTTCTTTTATACAAAGAAGTGCTTTGTGCTTTGCTGATAACTTAAAGAACAGAATAACAAGAAGTCAAACAAAAAGTAGAACATAATGATGAATACGGAAGAGTAAAAGATGAGCACCGAAAAATAAGTAAACCGACTTCGTAGCTATATGTATGTTAAAACAGGAAATAAGTAAACGAGGCAAAAAGATATAAAGAGAAGAGCGAGACCATGGTCTCGGCTGCACTCCATAAGAGATCCAGTGGCTCCTGCTAGTTCTCTTACACTGTTGTTTTATTTACTGAGAACAGACACATACAGCACAAGCCCTAGTCGCCTCAACCCCATTCTTGCTGATCCCAATCATACATATTCGGTCGTTTTTTATTGTTCTTGCACAACTGCGGACACCATCTTGGACATGTCGTCAAAATGTGTCGTTGCAAGTTGGCTCATACTGACGCCAGTGTCTAGAACATCTGAGCGATCGTCATCTTCCTCTCCACTACTCGAGCATTCAGTCATTGTTTCAGAAAAATATCCTTCCCAGTCGCTATCAGTGACTCTACCCTCGTTGCATGCACCACTCGAGTTGACTTCCGGAGACCTCATGGATACAGCGATGACTTCCGGAGACCTCATGGATACAGCGATGACTTCCGGAGACCTCATGGATACAGCGATGACTTCCGGAGACCTCATGGATACAGTGATGACTTCCGGAGACCTCATGGATACAGTGATGACTTCCGCAGACCTCATGGATACAGTGATGACTTCCGGAGACCTCATGGATACAGTGATGCAGTCCTGTGGCTCTTGTCCTTGCTCCATGATTGCACCCGTTTGCAGGAGTTGTTTTCGCTGGGCTTGGTTGAGCTTGTCTGGATGGGTAATAGCCCGGATCCGCTGCAGGTTGCTCTCACTAATATCCAGTGCCACTGCAGGACTGTTCACGACATGTGTGAGTATCTCTCGCAGGGTCATGAGTCGCATGCATTTTATAATGGGGCGTTGACGTTTGTCGAAATCGATATTGTACATGGGATAGGGTTCAACCACAGCCTTGGAAACGTCATCATGGTTGTAGGATCCTTGACACTGGAAGAGTTGACTGAACGCCTTGTGCCGAAGTTTCATGACAGAGAGGTGATCGGCGTTGCTGTGATGGCATTTTTCGTATTCAACATGTGTGTATAGGAAGACGACATTGGAGCGGTGACCTTGAAAGGTATGGATGACCTTGGAGTAGTAGTTGAATGCCAGCTGATGGGCTTTTGATGGGGTCTCCTCGCAGTTGATGATGATAATGATGAGATTGAATGATTGCATCTGGGCCATGGCATCAATGATCCTTTCTGCATTTTCGGCGTCTCGTCCATTGGTGTCCTCAATGCCCGGAGTATCCAAGAAAGTAATTTCAACCTCTCTGGGCGGCGAAGAAGAGGCATCATTGTGGAATACTGGTTTCAGTGTTGCCTTTCTGTTATTGAGGGCATCAAAGTAGTCTTCAGGATCCTGGTATTGGTTGCCTAGGGAACCGATGTCGATTCGTGTCCCAGTTGCATCAAAGACCTCATAGGACATCAAGGCTGTCTTGACCACAAACCGCTTAGGGTTTTTGGTCTTGGACCTGAATCTGGTCCCAAGAAGACTCTCATTGATGATGTACTGCTGGTTGGCGTAGTCCTTGACAAATTCAATAAATGTGGATTTGCCTGCCTGTGTCTTGCCAAGTATAAGGACCGAGCTTGATGCAGAGGATTTTTCATCACGACTGACACTGTCACTTTGGACCATCGGAGTGCCATGCCCCATGGTGGCGGCAACATCTCCAGTGATGACAGCACCAGTGACCTTGCGGATCTCACCAGACTCGGTGCTCTCATCAGTGACAACCTTGATGGCCTCCTCGCCCTCGGTAACTTCAACATGCTCGGACTGCTCCTGGACAACGATCTCGCACTGCTCAATGATGGTGACTGCCTCAGTCTCCTCAACAATCTCCTCAACTTCCTCGACTTCCTCAAAAGTCTCGTAGGTCTTGACTTCGTAGGTCCATTGCTCTGTTTGAGAAGATAATAAAAAAAGCTCAGTAAAACAAGCCATTAAGCAAATAATACATTGAACGAGAAAAGCAAAAGGCAAACTCACCGCTGACAGTGGTCTCCCGGGTCTCCCACTCCAGTCCGAAGCGCTCCTTGTAGGTGACCTGGAAAGCGCTCTTGGCGGACTCAATGGTGTCGTGAGGGCCGTCTAACTTGTAGTCGGTCTCGCCCTAGCGGACGTAGACATAGTACTTGGAAACCTTGGTATCGTACAAGAGCTGAGTGATGTAGGTGACACTAGTCGACTTCTCAGTCAGGACGGAATCATAGACCTCATCATCATAGTAGACATAGGAAGTCTCGGCAATGGGGGCAACGGAATCGACGTGAGCCTTGCAAGTGGTGAGGACCTGGACAGTGCGCTTCCAGACTCCATCGACCTTCTCGAGAGCACCAGACTTGACAGCACCAGCACCAGCAACGACAGCACCGCCTGTGACAGCAACGGCACCGACACCGACTGCAACAGCGCCACCTACAGCCTTCTTGAACCAGGAGCTGGACTTGGGAGCAGCGGTCTCATTCGTCTTGCCGGTCTCAATGACGATCTCGGTGACCTTCTCCTTGCGATCCTCCTCCTCAACAACAACCTCGGTGGTTTCAGTGACATGCTCAACAGAGACCTCCTCAGTGGTGGTGGTGGTGATGGTCTCCTCAGAAACAGTGACATCCTCAGAGACAACGATCTCCTTCTCCTGCTTGATGATGATCTGAGCCTCCTCCTCCTCAAAGACCTCCTCCACGTACTCGATCTCCTCGTAGGTCTCGTAGGTCTTGACCTCATAAGTCCACTCCTCAGAGACGGTGGTCTCGCGAGTTTCCCACTTGAGGCCGAAGCGCTCCTTGTAGGTGACCTGGAAAGCGCTCTTAGCGGACTCAATGGTGTCGTGGGGACCATCCAACTTGTAGTCGGTCTCGCTCCAGCGGTAGTAGACGTAGTACTTCTGGATCTTGGTATCGTAGATGAGCTGGGTGACATAGGTGACACCGGTGCTCTTCTCGATCAAAACCGAATCGTAGACATCGGTCTCGTCGTAGTAAACGACCGAAGTCTTGGAGATGGGGGCAACCTCGTCGACGCGGGCCTTGCGGGTGGTCAGGACTTCAACAGTGCGCTTCCAGACACCATCAACCTGGGTAAGAGCACCAGAGGCGGCAGCGCCGGCACCAGAGGCGACAGCAGTGGCACCAACAGCGATCTTGCGGAACCAGGAGTTGTTCTTGGTGACGGCGGGCTGGGCAATGACACCGGTCTCAACAGTGGTGGTGTGGTTCTTGGTGACGTGCTCGACCTCGTCGACGACCTCAACTTGCTTGACAACCTCCTCGATCGAGACATCGACCTTGACCTGCTCCTCCTCGGTCTTGGTGATGACGGTCTCCTGGGACTGGACCTGCTCGTCAACGACAACAACGTCCTCCTGGACAGTCTCCAAGACGAGCTCGTTCTGGCTGGTGACGGTGGTGACATCGGTCTTGACAGTGTTCTCATCGACGTGGACCTCACGCTCATGCTGAATAATGACCTGAGCTTCCTCCTCCTCGAAAATCTCTTCGATCTCCTCGACGTACTCGTAGGTCTCGTAGGTGCGAACCTCATAAGTCCACTGCTCAGAGACGGTGGTCTCACGAGTCGACCACTCCAAGCCGAACTTCTCGTGGTAGGTGACCTGGAAGGCGGACTTGGCAGCCTCGACGGTGTCGTGGGGTCCATCCAACTTGTAGTCGGTCTCGTTCCAGCGGTAGTAGACGTAGTACTTCTGGATCTTGGTATCGTAGATGAGCTGGGTGATGTAAGTCACACCGGTGCTCTTCTCGACAAGGACAGAGTCGTAAACATCAGTCTCGTCGTAGTAAACAACAGAGGTCTCGGAAATGGGGGCGATGGTATCGACGTGTCCCTTGCGGGTGGTGAGGACGTTCAATTTACGCTTCCAGACACCATCAACCTGAGTGAGGGCACCGACAGCCGCAACTCCGGCGCCGGTAGCGAGGCGACGGAACCAGTTGTTGCTCTTGATGGTCTTGGGCTCAGAGACCACGGTCGTGGTGGTTGAGGTGACGCGTTCAGTCTCGTTGTAGATGGGCTGGGAAACGGTGGTCTCGGACTGGTGAACAACAGTGACCTGCTCAGTCGATCCGATGGTCTCCTTGGCGCCAATGGTGGTGATGATCTCGGCCTCCTCCTCGTTAGATTCGTACTGAATGTACTCCTCGGTAGTGTCAAAAGTCTGCTGAACAACGGCCCACTTGGCTGATTGATGGCAGAAAAATTATAAATGGGCGGTTAGAGAATATTTTTTTTCCGGCACATGATAATTTGTCTTTGGAAACTTACTGTTTGTGGTCCTGCGCTCCTCCCAAGAGATGCCAAAGGTGGTCGAGTACTTGGTGACGAACTGAGCCTTGGCAGTCTCGATGGTCTCGTAGGGTCCGTCCAGAATGTACTCGGTCTCACCTGAGCGAAGGTAGACGTAGTAAGTCTTGGTGACATAGTTGTACAACAATTGGTTCACGTAGGTGATACCAGTCGATTTTTCGGTGAGAACAGTGTGGTACATATCCGTGTCGTAGTAAACGGTGACATGATCAGCAATGGGGACACGGGCATCGACCAAGGACTTGGAAGCACTAACAACGACGGTGTGCGAGGTCTTGGTGGCACCGATGGCCTCGGTAGTGGCAGACTCGTCCTCAACGGGGATGGTGTCGTACTCAAACTCGACCGAGGTCCAGCTGTCGCCAGAGACGGCAACCTCGCGCTCAGACCATTCGAAACCGATCTTGGACTGGAAGAGCTCCTGGAACTCGATGGTGGCCTTCTCGGCGCTCTCGTAGGGTCCCTCCAAATGTCCCTCAATCGAGGCCCACTGGACGTAGATGTAGTAGACGTTGGTGGTGTGGTCCTGGAGCAACTGCAGCACGTACTCGTTACCAGTGCCAGACTCAACCAAATGGCAGGCCCAGGTGGTGTCACCCTGCTCGTAGACGGAGGCGTTCTGGAGCGAGCTCTGGGAGTAGACACGAACAACACGGCGAGTGGTGCGGGTGATGGCGGTGGAGGTGACAGTGTACTTGGTGATGTACTGGACATAGCGAGTGTAGACGGTTCTGTACTCAGTGATCTCAGTCTTGATCCCCTTGAAGTCGGTGCGGGCCGAGGGCTCCAAGGAAGTGATCCAGCTAGCCTGGACAGTTTCGTACAACCAGTTGGTCTTGCCGGCAGAGCGCTCGACAAGGACAGCAGAGTCGTTGACAAAGTCAACTACGTGAGAAGAGCTGGAGACCAAGGACAAGGAACCGTCCTCAGCGGAGTGCCACTGCTGGCAGGTGACGTCGGTCTGCTTGGTGGTGGTGATCAAGGCACCGAAGCCGTTGACAGTTAAGTAAAGGCCAGTATGACGGTTGATGATGTACGAGTCCTCGAACTTCCAGAGCTGGAGTTCGAGCAGAGCATGGCGATGGGCAGAGCTGAAGCGCTTCTGGGCAACCAAGGAAACAGAGGCACCGTCGCAGCCGTGTGCGGTGATCTGGTTGTAGTTAATGGTAGCGACTCTGCAGCTAGCAACCAAGTAGAACCAGGACTCCTTGGGGGCAATGACATGCTGCTCAGTAATGGCATACTCGATGACCTCGCCAGAGCGGGCAGAGGAGCGGACAACAACCTCCTCGAACTCTTCGTAGAACTCGATATCCTCCACCTGCTCTTCATTAAGGAGGGTGATCTCGGTCCAAACGAGCCAAGAGAAGGAAACCTCGTAAACGGTCCCTACATGGACATTGAGAACACACAAGACGATATTAGTTTTGGCACTCAATAAACATGAAAAAGAAATGACAAATGACAAAGAAAACACAACTTACAGCTGGCAGCCATGGAGCGTTCGATGAGAATGATCTGGTCGTTCTCGATGCTGATGACGAGCTCAGATTTGTGCTGGGGGTAGATGTAGCCACCCTCAAGAGTCCACTTCATGGCGTTCTTGGGCAACTCCTGGACGAGGCGAGCACGGGACTGGGCGTCGCCCTGGACGGTCAGGGCCAAACCAGTGCGCTTGTTGATCAAGTAGCCATCGACATAGGACCAGAGCTGGATGTCGAGCAAAGCGTGCTGGTTTGCAGAGGCAGCAGTGGTCTGGGGGTGCAGAGTGGCGTAGGCACCAGTCTTCATGTGATTCTTGAACAAACCGTGCTCAATGTTGACAACGTTGCCGTTCGAAGCACGGATGTAGAAGTAGGTGGTCTTGGTGAAACGCTCGATCTGGCGGGTGCGGACGAGCTCGCTCTTCAAGTAGGAAGTCTCGCTCTCGTTCAGAACATCCAACTGCTCCTCCTCAACCTCGTTGACGGTGCGCTCCAAAGTCAACCAAGAGAAGCGAACCTCAGCGAAGGACCAGCGCTGAACAACCTCATCGCGGCGGACCTCACGGACAAAGGCGCGGGCACCCTGGCGACCATAGGAAAGGAACAGAGCGAACTTGCGGTGGGCAGCGAGGCGGAGAACACCCTCCTCAACAACCCAACGCTGAGTCTCGGCACCAGTCTTGGTGGACTGAATGAGCTTAGCGCTAGAGTGGACGCCTTCAACAGCGAGGATAAGACCAGAGCGACGGTTGATAATGTAACCGTCCTGAAAACGCCAGAGCTGGAGCTCCAGGAGAGCGTGCGAGTGCTTGCCAGACTTGAGCTTCTGGTGGGCAAGCTGAATGTGGGCACCGGACTTGAGGTGGTTGATCTGGCGACTGTGCTCGACTTCGAGGACAAGATCGCTGATGCCAGACTTGAGGTAGAACCAGCAGTCGACAGGAGCGGCATGGTGCTCCTTGACACGGGCCAAGTGACTGGACTCGTACTCCTTCATGAGCTCCTCGTCGGTCTCGGTGGTGTAGGTGTAGCTGGTCTGAGAAGTCAACCATGAGAAAGTGACAGCCTCGAAAGACCAGCGCTGATCCAAGTTCTTCTTCTCCTTGCGCTCGCCAAGGGAGATGCGGGCGCCATCGCGAGTGCCATCACCATCGACATCAAGGACAAAGTTGGGCTGGCTCTTGAGGTGGATGAATCCGTTGGAGACGGTCCACTGCTGGTTAACGTTACCCTCGGACTTGCGGTTCCACTGAATGATCCTGCTGCCGCTCTTA
Source organism: Podila verticillata NRRL 6337 (assembly GCA_000739165.1). Classification (NCBI taxonomy): domain Eukaryota; kingdom Fungi; phylum Mortierellomycota; class Mortierellomycetes; order Mortierellales; family Mortierellaceae; genus Podila; species Podila verticillata. Next base: position 4,175,867 of record KN042416.1, on the reverse strand, counting down.
AGGTCGTTGCCGAAAACATCCAAGACCAAACCAGTGCGACGGTTAATGATGAAACCGTTCTCGAAGCGCCAGAGCTGGAGCTCCAAAAGGGCGTGGCGGGCAGATGAACCGTAGAGCTTCTGGTGGTTGAGCTCAATGTTGGCACCGGCCTTGGTGTGGTCGCGCCAGAAACCGTGCTCGACATCGAGGACGAGGCCAGAGGCCTTGCACTTGACGTAGAACCACTTGTCCTGGGGGAAGGCTGCATGGACAGAGATCTGGGCCTCCTCCAACTCCTCAATGGTCGAGGAGCGGGTCAAGGTCCGCTTGAGCCATGAAGCACGAGCGAGCTCGAGGGTCCCTATTTCATGAAGAATATAACTTGTTTGGTGAATATTGGTTTGTCACATCAAGTAAAACGAATAAAAAAAAGGTTTGAGATATCTTACAGGTGTTGACGGTGGTCTTGACAGCCTTGTGCTCAACCAACTGGACGCGAGAACCATCCTTGTTGGACTCGACGTTGATGACGAGCTTGGGGTTGTGCAACAACTGGATGTTGCCATCAACAACATTCCAGAGCTGGTTCATCTTGCCATCGGCCTGTTGTAAGAAAGAGACATTTTCTTTGGTTAGCAGGAAATTCAAATGAAAACAAAGGCACATGGTGATAAAGGTATTATTCCACATACCTCGGTGGTGGCCTTGTACCGCTGGATCAACTTGACGCAACAACGGCGGAGCGACCATAGATGTCAACGACGTAGTTGGTTCTGCGGTTAATGAGGTAGCCGTCCTCATAGCGCCACAACTGTCTTTCCAAAAGGGCACGATCAGACTCTTCGAGCGAGCGCTGCTTCTTCATGGAAATGTAGGCACCAACATCGGTGGGCTGAGTAATCCAGCCAGCCTCGAGATCCATGACCAAGCCGGTGGCTCCGGACTTGATGAAGAACCAGTCGTTCTTCTCGATGCTAACAACCTTGGACGAAGAGGTGGTAGTCTCGGTGACGGTGCGGGTGACAGAACGCTCCACTTTGAGCCACTCGTAAGTGGCGATCTGGAAGGACCACTGCTGATCCGAGCTGTTCTGGACCTTGGGGCGCTGGAGAGAGAGGCGGGAACCGGTCTTGGTGCCATCACCCTCAATGTCGATGGCGAAGAGAGGCTTGCCCTGGACGACGAGGGTGCCGTTGGATGACTCCCAGCGCTGGTGGTGGCTCTTTTTGCCCTCCTTGGGAATTCCCTGCATCAGTCTGGCGCCATAGCGGACGACACCCTGTTTGCAGTCGAGGACGAGCTGAGATCTCCTGTTGATGAACTGACCATTCTGGTATTTCCAGAGCTGGGACTCGACCTTGGCCTGGTTCTCCTCAGTGACAGAGGTGATCTGGGTGTTCATGCTGACGAGGACGTTAGGGGCCAAAGGATCGGCATCCTGCTCAACGTCGACAACGAGACCAGAGGACTGGGACATGATATAGAACCAGCCGCTAGTGGGCAAATCGGTGACGGTGGTGGGGGAAGTGGCGACCTTGGGGGGTGAGACTATAATCGAGAACGTATTGAATATTAGCTTTGCTGTGCATCAATTGAGTATTGTTATCAATGTTGCCAAAGTGGATACGTACTGCCACACTCGACGACGGTAATCTCCTCGGTGACATTGGAGATGGAGGTCGAGGCTGAGGTGGGGGCAGCCAACCATTGGAAGCGAACCTCCTCCAACAGCCCTAAAATAGACAAAAAATAAACCAAAGAGAGCTTTAGTTGTGCTCAATACCACAAAAAGTACTAACAAGAAACAGAATAGGCCCAAACAACTTACACTTCTGATCGGCGTTGCTGACAGCCTTGCGCTCTCCGATGGCAATCTTGGCTCCATCCTTGGAACCATCGCCATCAATGTTCAGAACCAGCCTCGAGTTGTAGACGTTGGCAATGAAGCCGTTCTCGTAGAACCAGTGCTGGTTCTGGGCCTCCTTTCCAGACTTGCGCTGCCACTGGACGACTCTGGCGGCGAGTTTGATAGTGCCTATGTTTTTGTCATATGTTGTTAGATGGATGGTATGGTATGAGGGGGGGAAAGAAATATGTACGATATCGCAAGCATTGAATCCCGCTGCGTAATTTTTTCGTGCTCTTGCATAATTATTACTTTTCCCCGTTTGTCCCGTCAAAGATCTCCAATGGGGGATGGCGAAGAGAGGGTCTCGAAAAAAGTGAGCGAGGGACTCTGTACGATTGTTTTCTTACCTCCTTGAATGTCCAGGACGAAACCGGTGCGACGGTTGATAAGGAAACCAGCCTCGTAGCGCCAGAGCTGAAGCTCGAGAAAGGAGTGGCGTCCGTCACCGTTGTCGATCTTTTGATGGTTCATTTCGGCGCGGGCACCGGCCTTCATGGGGTCTCTGAGGAAGCCGTGCTCAATGTCGACGACCAAGCCCGAGGCAGCGGACTTGATGTAGAACCAGCTGGTGGGGAAGTTGTCGGGGCGGATGGAGAGTGACTCTGCTCTGGAAGGAGAAGGCGACACAGGGCGGGCATCGAAGTCGTTCAGATACAACCCTATTAAGTAGTTTCGAGTATGGATTAGTCTTGCTTGTTGGGCGGGCCGGGTGTTTGTTGTCTTGTCATCGATCCTTACATTTTTGCTTCTCGTAGTATGGCTTCTTTTCTTGGATAGTGATGGGGGTTCTATCTTTGGTGATGATCTCCTTCTCCTGCTTGATGATGATCTGAGCCTCAGTCTCCTCAACAACCTCCTCGACATACTCAGTCTCCTCAAAATTCTCGTAGGTCTTGACCTCATAAGTCCACTCCTCAGAGACGGTGGCCTCACGGGCCTCCCACTCCAATCCGAAGCGCTCCTTGTAAGTGACCTGGAAAGCGGACTTGGCGGACTCAATAGTGTCGTGAGGGCCGTCCAACTTGTAGTTGGTCTCGCCCCAGCGGACGTAGACGTAGTACTTGGAAACCTTGGTATCGTACAAGAGCTGAGTGATGTAGATGACACCAGTCGACTTCTCAGTCAGGACGGAATCATAGACTTCATCATCATAGTAGACATAGGAAGTCTCGGCAATGGGAGCAACATAATCGACGTGAGCCTTGCGGGTGGTGAGGACCTGGACAGTGCGCTTCCAGACTCCATCGACCTTCTCAATGGCACCAGCACCGGATGCGACCAGTTGGACACCAGACGAAACGTGGTGAGCACCAGACTTGACAGCACCAGCTCCAGCGACGACAGCACCGCCTGCAACGGCAACGGCACCGGCACCGACAGCAACAGCGCCACCAATGGGCTTCTTGAACTCTAGAACATCTGAGCGATCGTCATCTTCCTCTCCACTACTCGAGCATTCAGTCATTGTTTCAGGAAAATATTCTTGCCAGTCGTTGTCCTGCCCAGAGACAAAGTCGCATGCACCACTCGGGTCGATTCCCTGAGCCCTCACGGATACAGCGATGCAGTCCTGTGGCTCTTGTCCTTGCTCCATGATTGCAATCGTCTGCAGGAGTTGTTTTCGCTGGGCCTGATTGAGCTTGTCTGGATGGGTAATAGCCCGGATCCGCTGCAGGTTGCTCTCACTAGTATCCAGGGCCACTGCAGGACTGTTCACGACACGTGTGAGTATCTCTCGCAGGGTCATGAGTCGCATGCATTTTATAATGGGGTGTTGACGTTTGTCGAAATCGATGTTGTACATGGGATAGGGTTCATCCGCAGCCCTGGGAACGTCATCATGGTTGTAGGATCCTTGACACTGGAAGAGTTGACTGAACGCCTTGTGCCGAAGTTCCATGGCAGAGAGGTGGTCGGCGTTGCTGTGATGGCATTTTTCGTATTCAACATGTGTGTATAGGAAGACGACATTGGAGCGGTGACCTTGAAAGGTATGGATGACCTTGGAGTAGTAGTTGAACGCCAGCTGGTGGGACTTTGATGGGGTCTCCTCAGAGTTGATGATGATAATGACGAGATTGAATGATTGCATCTGGGCCATAGCATCAATGATCCTTTCTGCATGTTCAGCATCTCTACCATAGATGTCCTCGACCCCTGGAGTATCCAAGAAAGTGATTTCAACCTCATTGGGTAGGAGAGAAGAAGCAGGATCGTGGGTTACTGATTTCAGTGTCATCTTCCTGTCATTGAGGGCATCAAAGTAGTCACCAGGATTCTGATACTGGTCGCCTAGGGTGCTGATGTCGATTCGTTTCCCAGTTGCATCAAAGACCTCATAGTCCAGCAAGTCCGTCTTGACCACAAATTGCACAGGCATTTGAGTCTTGGATCTGAACCTAGTTCCAAGAAGGCTCTCGTCAATGGTGTACTGCTGGTTGGCGTAATTCTTCACAAATTCAATAAAAGTGGATTTCCCAGCCTGTGTCTTGCCAAGTATAAGGACCGAGCTTGATGCAGAGGATTCTTCACCACGACTGACACTGTCACTTTGGACCATCTGAGTGCCATGCCTCATGGTGGCGGCAACATCTCCAGTGATGACAGCACCAGTGACCTTGCGGATCTCATCAGACTCGGTGCTCTCCACAGTTACATAGCGGAGCGCATCCTCAAGCCCCTTGGGCAGCTCCTCCCCAAAGTGTCCATAGAGCTTCTTGGCAAACAATCCCACAATCTCGGGCAAGCTCAGGTTGTCAATAGGGGTCGACTCCTGGGCCTTGCCAAGGGACTCATCGCGGGCAGTCTCCATCAGACGCTGGCCCGACTGGTCATCGCGGGCAATCTCCATCAGACGCTGGCCCGACTGGTCATCGAGGCGCATGAATCCCTGAAGATCGTGGGGGGCGTTCTTCCAGCCTTCAACGTGAAGCGAGACCCAGGCACGGGGGCGCAAGTGGGCGGGCAGCTCGCGAAGGTTCTCAGCAGTGCCAGAGACCAGATCGATCACGCCAATGGCGGCACCGGTATCGGCGTTGATGGCAGGGCTCAAGGTGGGGAGGTTGGCCACTGTTGGGATAGAAAGGAAAAGAAAGAATGATGTTAGTGATCATGTTTGTTTAAATGGAGAAAATGCAAAGTGGAGGAAGAAATTGAAATACTTACAGAAAGTGGACTTCTTGCTCTCCTCAGACTGGGTTTGGGTGTACTCGTAAGACGACGAGCCACCAAAGCCGAAGGTGCCACCGCGGCTGGACGAAGATCCGGAGGCAGAGTCATCCTTGGACACAACCTGCTCGCTCACGGTGCGGACAACAGTGTCGTCATGGGACGACGACACGGACTGCTCGGTCGAAATGACCTTGCCCTCGACAATGACCTGCTGCTCACGGGCAACAACATCCTTGGCCTCGTAATCCTCCACGATCTCCTCAATCTCCTCGGTCTCCTCGAAGGTCTCGTAGGTGCGAACCTCATAGGTCCAGCGTTCTATTTTTTCAAGAAATAATAGAAGGCATGAGTATAAATGTGAAGAAAACAAATATTTTGCGAAGAAAAAAAAAGGAAAAAAAAAAATTAAGAAGTTAAAAAACTTACCGCTAACGGTGGTCTCGCGTGTAGCCCACTCCAATCCGAAGCGCTCCTTGTAGGTGATCTGGAAAGCGGCCTTGGCAGCTTCGATAGTGTCGTGGGGCCCATCCAACTTGTAGTCAGTCTCGCCCCAGCGGACGTAGACGTAGTACTTCTGGACTATGGTGTCGAAGAGAAGCTGGGTGACATAGGTGATGCCAGTCGACTTCTCGGTCAAGACCGAGTCGTAGACTTCCTCGTCGTAGTAAACGTACGAGGTCTCGGCAATGGGGGCAACCTTATCGACATGAGCCTTGCGGGTGGTGAGGACCTGGACAGCACGCTTCCACACGCCATCGACCTTCTCAAGGGCACCAGCAACTGCGGAGCCAGCACCGGATGCGACCTGCTGGACACCAGACTTGACAGCACCAGCTCCAGCGACGACAGCATCGCCTGCAACAGCAACGGCACCGGCACCGACAGCAACAGCGCCACCAATGGGCTTCTTGAACCAGGACGAGCCCTTGGAAACAGTGGGCTTGGTGGAGTCAGTCTCAACAAGGACCTCGGTGACAACAGTCTCCTGCTGAGTCTCCTTATCCTTCTTGTGCGAAGCAATTGCACCACCAATAATAGCGCCACCAGAGACACCGCCAATGATACCAGGAAGATGAGGGTGGGGTCCACTGACAATAGGAGGAACGATACCACTGTTGCCAGAAGGCGACTCCTCAACTGGCTTTTCTGCCTGCACCTCGGCCTGCACCTCCTCAAAATTGTCTGCATCTTCCTGTAAACGAACCTTGGCTTGTTTGAGCTGCTCGTTAGTAAACTGGGTTGGATAGGGGATGGCGCGGATTCGCTCAATGTGCTGGATACTGGTATCAAATAGGACAGCGGGCCGAGTAGCCATCTTAAGGATCTCACGGATGGTGTTTCGGATCAGGCAAGTAATGACAGGTCGCTTCTTGGAGACAAGATCGATTGTGAGACTGGGATACTCCTCGAAATTGTCTCCGTCAAATGGGACCTCGTTGTCATATCTTCGGAACAATTTGCTGAGAGCCTTGTTCTTCATCCTCATGTTGAGATGGTGGGTTTTGTTGGTGGGATGCATGTCAGTGTAGGCAACGTGGGTATGGAGGAACATGATCCTGGAGTGTAGGCCCTTGAAGACATTGGCATAGTACTCGAGAGCAAGCTGCTGTTCTTGGGTAAGAAGGTTCTTGTACGATTCGGTGATGACAATCAAGTTGAAGGTCTGAATGTGAATCAACTTGTCGATGATCATGGCAGTGTCGTTACTATCATTCTCGTCAGCGCTATCGAGACCAAGGCTATCCCATAACCGGAACTCAATGTTATCTGACGGGTTATTTGGATCCTGGGGTGCCAGTCTCAAGCCTACATCTCGCTCACGTGAGAACAAAATGTCACGGTAGTCTTCCTCGTCGTCGAATTTGGACGGGAGATTGTCAAGGTTGATGACCTCTCCAGTGTCTCTTCGGTAGACCTCATAGGCTGGCAAGTTGGACTCGACATAGAAGGGTCGAGTGGATTCAGTCTCGGAAAGTTTGCCGTTTCCAAGGAGCGACCAATCAATGGCGTAGTCCGGATTCGCATAGTTCTTGATGTGCTCAATCAAAGTACTTTTACCCGCCTGGGTCTTACCCATGATCAACACTGAATACTTTGGCTTGGCTAAATTCCTATTTGTTGAAAGACGAAAAACAATGTCATGGTCGGATTGTACGAACTCGATCTATTCTAGCAAGTATCACTTCCAAGGGTATACCTTTGAAGTGTAGCTTTAAGATTCTGTCGCTGCTCCTGTCCAAACTCGGTCGGATAAGTGACGGTGCGGATTCGTTCAATGTTGCTGGTGCTTGTATCAAGGACGGCCGGAGGGGCAGTGGCCATGGTTAAGATCTCACGGATTGTGTTTCGGATCATGCACTGAACTATCGGCCTGTTCCTGGTGGTGAGGTCGATATTCAAGCAAGGATACTCTTTGATATTAAACTCGTCAAACACTGACTCACCATCATGGCGTCGGAAAATCCTGCTAATAGTTTTGCTCCTTAGTGACATGTCGAGATGGTAGGTGGTGTTTGAGTGATGTGTATCAGCGTAGTCGACATGGGTGTAGAGAAAGACTATCCTGGAATGTAATCCGCGGAGGAAATAGGCGAAGTATTCGAGAGCAAGCTGCTTTTCCTCTGTCAAAGGAACCTTGGCTGAGATGACAAAGACAATCAAGTTGAAGGTTCGGGTGCTGATAACCTCATTGACGATGCTGGTGGCATGCTCGTTGTGTCTGTCTTCGGTGCCGTTGAAACCTGGGGTGTCCAAGAGCCGGAACTCCATGGATCCAGAAGGCGCCGTCGTATCTTGAGGTACCAGCCTCATACCAACGTCATCTGAGTGAGACAGAAGGGCATCTCGATAGTCTTCTTCATCTTGGTACTGGGTAGCGAAGTTATTGAGTTCCAATGCCACTCCAGTGTCCTTCCAATAAGCTTCGTAGGTGGGCAAGTTCGACTCGATCAAGAATGGAGTCGTAGTATCAGTCTTGGAGGTGATGCCATCTCCAAGGAGAGACTTGTCTATCGCGTACCCTGGGTCGTTGTAGCTCCTGATATGCTCTATCAAAGTACTCTTTCCCGCTTGGGTGCTTCCCAAGATGAGCACCGAATACTTTGGCGCATTTTGAGGACTAAAAGATACGTATTAGTAATATGGACTCATCAGATAAGTAGGCATCGACCAGCATCCGCAAATAAGTGCCTGGAAGGAAGCGTGGTACCTAGACATATTTTTTTGTGGGCTGTTTTCCAGAAACAAAGGACGTAATTGAGCAACAAATGTGTTGAGAAACTGATGGATGGGATGTGGGAAGGAGCAAACAGTGAACCGATTTAGGCGCTTTCGCTTTTTTCGAGTCTTCACCCCTCTGCGCCCTGTTCGCCCTCTTCGCCCTCCATCTTCGCTTAGTGTGTGCGTGTCCTTTGACTGGGAGTGCTTTGTCCTCGCCCATGAAACAAAAAAGGTAAACACAACAAGAGAAGGAAATAGTAGTAAAGACCAGAGTAGGTTACACAATCATGGTTACATTTCATCTGCCCACAGAAAATAAATTGCCATATCTGTGTGGAGGACTCAACATTGTGCTCACTATTGTGTCCGTCACCCGATGATATCCACGATGCTGCTCTGGAGGACATTATTTATCATCTCTCTTCTGCCATTCCACATCGACCATATTCAGACGATCTGTCATGCGAACCACAAGCGTAAAGTGCAAATGCAATTTTGTGTGTACAGACAAAACCATGGCGCTGCTGCTCCTTCCTCCTTAATTTTTATTTTCTTACAAATTTTGGCCTTGTACACATAGTTGCAATCTCCATGATCCCTCCAATTAATCGATTTTTATTCTTCAAACTCGCCATCCAGTCATCAAGATTTTTTGGTCAGCCATCCTCGTCCTCACCATTCACATAGCCATTGGCCAATGTATCGCCCGATCCCTGTTGCCTCTCGTTTGAGACCGCCTGGATAGGCCTCCTATGCTGCAGGCGGTTCATCTCGTCTGGATGAGAGATGCCGTAGATCCGGATCAGGCTCCTCATGATCGTGTCCAATGGTATCGGAGGACTTGCCACCACCCGCTGAAGGGTCCCTCGCAGGGGTTTGAGTAGCATGCATCGTACGACTGGTCACTAGCGCTCGTTTATGTCGATCGTATATTTGGGATACAGATCGACCTTTTCGTCCTGGATCTCGTCGCGGTTGAGCGACCCTTGCCAAGACTGATGGCCCAGGCTTCGGAGAGGCGGCTGAAGGCCTTTGTTTTACCACCATGTTTGTATTAAAATCGATGTTGGTGTGGTGACAGGCCTTGTAGTCAACATGGGTGTAGACAAAAACAATGTTGGAATGGCAGCCTTGAAGGACTTGGATGACCGTAGAGTAGTAGTCGAACGCCAGCAGGTGAGATTTCGAAGGCATTTCTTTTCAGTTGATTATGATGACGATCAGGTTGAAGGTTTGCATCCTGGCCATCTTGTGGATGATCTTTGGGGCATGCTCAGTGTAATAAACTTGGATAGCTTATTCAGAGGCCGGATCAAGAGGAAGAGTCTCGTCAGAAGTCGGAGCTGGGGACAGGGCATGAGTAACGTTTCTGTCAGTATAATCGTATCGGCTTTGTATAGGATCGGCTTCGTATGTGTTTCGGCTTTGTATTCGTATCGTATTGCTTTCGGCTGCTTTTCGGCTTCGTACTTGAATCGTATACGATCGTATGCCATCGTATAACTTCGTATCGTCTTCGGGTTGTATGATTTTCGTATGGTTTCCGTATAATTTCGTATCGTCTTTGGGTCGTACGGTTTTTGTATAGTTTTCGTATACATTTCGTATCGTCTTTGTATCGTATACGATCGTATGCCATTGTATAATTTCGTATCGTTTTCGGGACGTATGGTTTTTGTATGGTTTTCGTATATATTTCGTATCGTCTTCAGATCGTATGCCATCGCATGCCTTTCGTATTGCATTCGGTTCATATCTCGCTATCATAGCTAATCATGGAATAGTTGGTTTTTTTTTGAAAAAAAAAAAAAAAAAAAAAAAAGTCCCGAGCTTGCCACCAACATGAAATAATGCTAACTGGTATTGCACGAGTGAAACCAAGAGGGCGAAGAATAAGGCAATGCAACAATGAGTCGCTGTAAGTGACCCATCAGCTGGATCCTGTGCCGGGGAGCACACTTTACATGGAACCAGTGCGCGATACATGCGTCACATGGAGTTAGTGCGCCTTTTTATATTTAACGAAGAGCGTCTCATGTTACTGTGCAGCTGTTCGGCACCATGTAAGAACCAGCTAGCGCAGAATGTGAAAAATAAATCTTTTACTTCCGTTCTCGAAACTCTTTGTACCCGACGATTCTATATCTGAAACTTGAACGCCCTTGACCTAGCTAAAACCGCTACCTGCAATAGACCCTGGGTTACCAATGCTGAATGACTGTTTCCAGGGTACGACCTCATGTAGTTTGATTGCGCCAAGGCCGGAGACCAGCTCGATATTTTATTTGAGTCAATAGCAAAAAAAAAGGGTGTCACCCCATTTTCTTGCAGAATTCCTATGGGTCTACTCTGAGACTAATGCACGATGAAATGAAGGGAAAGGAGGCGCTGATGCCCCCCCTGTTCCTAATGGGTAATCAGTCTCTAAGCTACTTTCCATCGTCTGGTGCAATCTGTTTTTTGATCGGGCAATGTGAAGAATGGTCGTCGAGTTTGGTGCTCGCTGATTAGACCCAACCTCTCTTTCTCGATTTTTGATTCTTCTCCCCTCTCATCGGCAACTCTTTAATTGACCATGTTCAATTACAGAGGGCAGATCAAGACATGCACCGTCTGATTCATGCATGCAAAACCATCAAACTGGACCTTGATCACTAATGCCGAATGAGTTTTCTGAGAGGTAGCTACAACGTCATGTAGATTTTGACTTGTGTGCGGGCGATGTTACTCGGCTGTCAGTGTGTTGGCGGGACTTAGTTTATCTTGTTCTCCTCGCAGACAGAAACAACCTAGGCAGTGCAACCCATAATGACTCGGACCTAAGGACACTTGTCCTCCTCTCTTACTCTCAGCTCTCGTCATCGACATAAAGACACATCGGGCCAAAGGGTGGTGCAAGTCCGCCATGAAGAAAGAAAAAGATAACATCACAACGTGTTATGGCCCCTCATCCCGCACACGCTATTTGTGGCACCTCACCAGTCCCCACCGAACAGAACGGCCGATTCAATATCACTCAGGAAACCAAACAAATCTCCGCTGGTGGTGTGTATCGAATAGCTAACGCGGAGGAATGAACGAAAAAAAAAAAAAGAGGGTGAAGAGAGTCCTGTCTCTAGAAAGGCCATTTCTTTTCTTTGTAGGAGCACCCTCGGCCCAAAGATGGCACGACAAGATTAGAATGGAGGACGAAGGAAAAGGGCTTTCTCCCACCCTCCAGTCCCATCCCTTTGTGAACGTTGGGTCCAATCCATTGTCACAAGAATTTTGAGAATGATCCATTCTGGCTCCCCTTTTTTTGCTGCGCATATCTCAAAACGTGAATCTTGGCCCAATTGCACAAATCGGGGACGGGGAGAGAGAGAAGAGAGGAGGAGCGTGGTTACTGGCATCATGCACACTAAAAAACAAAGAAATATGAGATATGTCTAGTTTCAAGATTGGCTAGAAAGATTCCTTTGCTTTGGTCAAGTGGATGTCTATTACATGACAGGCCACCCCTCTCCTTTCGGCAAACAAAAAAAAGAAAAAAAATGAGTGCAGTACCATAATTGTCGCGTGTGCCTGCATCTACCGAAACGACAACGTTTACTAGAAAACTCCTTATTTAATTGCCCTTTACTTCGTTCTCCTTGCTTTCTGTCCTGGTATTTTTATCTCGACGTGCGATCGTATCCAAGGCGCTCACTACACGATGTGCCTTGCTTTTGCGCCTTTGTTGCTTCTAGATAATCACAAAACCTTCTGGCGTTCCTCTCACTTACTCTCTCCTTGGGAACTGGGAGATGCCAACGCGGCTTAGTTGGCTAGGCTTTTTGGACGTCCACTAAGGGGACACCAATGGGAAAAATAAACACCTCAAAGGGAGATGCATGGTTCGACTTTAAGGATGATCGTGTCGGATTTACCGAGGGTCTTTCCTTAGATCCATGACTCTATCCTCGTTTTTACTCGGCTGGATAGTAAAAAAAGCGCGCATTGTAAACAAGGAAGGCAGAGATACCAACATTGGTCATTTGTTTTTGTTTGATTTGGTTTTTCAGTCCTGATGCTCGTTCTTTGTCATTACCTTCGGCGCTTTCGTGGGCGTAGTCAAAAAAGATGAACGATTGAACATAAACAAAGTAGAAAAAAAAACGGAGGAGGCACAAAGCTAAGGGAAACAGGAAAGATTGAGGAGTGGGCCATGTGTAGTATATGTTTTGTTTGTTTGTTGCCTTTGCTTTTTTTTGTTTGTTTGTTGGTCCGTATTGTTGAATGAATGAATGGTGACCATCCCAAGCACGCATGCGTGCAGGAAGTTTATCAGCCCAAACCATACACGAACTAAAACACATCAAAAACATGCTGACACAACAAACAAAAAGAAAGGAAGAAAGCCGTTTTGGCATGCTGATGGAATCCTCCCACGGTCCACAGTCTACTATATTGTTTGTCTTGGGCTACCAAAGAAAGTAAAAAAAAACAAGGGAGAGGATCCAAAGTCGACACTGCAACTCAAAAGGCTCCAAACTAAACACGCGTCTTTGCGCCTTGGAAGAGAAACAACGCATGCGTGTGTATGTTTGTGGTTGCAGATGGTGCACAATGAAGTAGTGGTGCAGAAATGAAGAGGTCGAGAGGGTGCAGAGAACGAGATTGGTTCTAAGAAATGAAGAAACTCAAGATGTGGAACAAGAAAGAGAGAAGGGTGCCCGTGCAATCTGGTAAATAATGGTTTGTCGTCATCATGACAGAGAAACGTGCCATCGTATCCTGCGTTGGTGTGAGAACTAACAAACAACAAAACAAACAAGAAGTGTGTGTGTGCGTGTGTGTCGACGTGTGCACATACGTTGTTCCTTTTTCTCTTTTTCTTCTGGGCGCCTGTGTTTGCAACAACAGCGATGTCTAGGCTGTTTCACAAAAACAAAAAGTACCTTAACTCTGTAAAAAGACGTGGGTGCACACACCAAGCCAAGGAAGTGGTGCGGAGTGTTTGCTCGGAGAAAGGCGGGCATGTATGGACATCAAGTTCAGGAACATTGTGTTCACGCTGTTTCTAATTCATTTTGATGCGTCTGTAAGGTACGGAAGTATCTAGACGATGACGAGTGGCGAGACACTCCAACACACATCCAAAGAGGCTTTGTTTTGCACTGTTTTGCAAATCAAAGCACAATGTCATGGGCGAGGCCCATTTGGGTTGACAAAAAGGCGGAAAAGCAAATCCATCTGTATTTCTTTGGAACAGAAACTGGCGCCAGTTTTTATTGTGTTCACAAAAGAGACAAACAAAGAAGAGCTAAAATGAGTCCTTCTCACCGAAAACCAACAACAAAGTTGTCCATGGTTCATGACACACTCAATGAACAATGGTATGACAGGAATGAAGGGATGCGCAAACAAGACTGAGAACGTGAAATACGAAGACAAAGTAAGGGAAACGCACAAAAAAAAAGTAGCGTCCACTTTTTTGCGGGATAAAAAAAAAAGTGGGGAATCACCTCTCGTGCGACCATTGCAATTCTCGGAGCCACTTTTGACTTTTGATGAACGGTATGTGTCTATGCGTGTGCGTGTGCGTGTGTGTGGTTCTTGTTTATGGATTGCTCTCGAGAACCACACTTGCCATTCGGACGCGACAGGAAAGGAAGAACATGGGGTCGCTTGCGGAGTCAATTGGGCGAAGGCGACGATCCGGGGAAAAAAAGAAGACAAACGAAAAGACAATACGACAAAAAAGGGTCCAAACCGGGGAAGAACGACCATCCCTCCATGTGCTCCCCTGGTCCTCTTCCTCGGCTTTGTTGATTTGTTTACTTGGTCAAGGCCAATGTGACCAAGGGATCCCTAAAGGTGATCGTCCTTCTCCGCCTCTCATTGTCTCTTATTGTAACTCTGAGAGCGCGGGGAGTGCGATTTGCCTGTCCATCGAGTGTGCGTGGGGTAGCGAGAGACAAGACCCCGTTCTTTTTCGCACCGAAGAGGTTGGCGATATCAGGGCAAAGCAGAAGGGAACGACCACAGTTACAATTGCTCCCTTTCTTTCCTTTTGCTAATTTGTGTTACTTGAAAAACTGAGAGGGATGGAGCGACAGATACGTCCACTGAACATACTCAAAAACGATTCTCCGTTTCCGTCTTTGTTTACCGAGGAATCAAGCAAAAGAAATGCTGCAGGAATGACCATGTCCAACTTTCCAGTGTCTTGTCAACAAATGCGTTACAAGAAAACAAAATATTCATCGGCGACTGTGCGACCGATCTGCTCCTATCCGAGTGTGTTCACTTGTTTGCTTTTTTCTGATATTTGCCAATGACGAGCAAGTATTGCGTGTGGAGCATCCATTTGCAAAGGGGAGAGAGACGATCCACCCACTTTTTTTTTTTTTTTTTTTTTTTTTTTTTTTTTGGTATTCTGACTCGGATTTTTTGATCAAAGGGTCCTTTTAGAACTTTCTTGCACATTGTGTTCCTGCACTCATCCTCGGGAATTTAGCTGTTCCTTTCTTTTTATATATACTCCTCTTGATCCAATGGTGTTAGATGCCCGTCGTCACGATCTACATTTTTGGAGATGAGACCAAGAGAGAACATGGGAAGAGCAAGAGCTTGTCTAGGACATAGCACCCATGTGTGCGCACTTCTAGGGTATACGGCTCCACAATTTCCGGGGGTGGTGTGATGTTGAGTAGCGTGAGGGATGAGGTGAGAGTTTGCTCTCACCTTCCATGGCAAATGGACACCCCTCACCCTCTGTACTCATCACTTCCCACGCCCCGCATTTTTTTTCTCTCACACACCTCATTCCCAAGATAAGAGAAACCAAATATCAAAACAATAGCCCTTCCTGCAATGCAACCTTGATATCGTGTGTGTTTGTTGTTGTTTATGTGAGAGAAAGAAGAGAGAAAGAGTAAAGAGAAGTGAAGGATATGTCGATGCGAGTACACACACACCACCTTTGTTGTTTTTGTCCGGCGGATTAAAAAAATTGGACTGGGAATGGATGAGGACGAGGAAAGGATGCATGTCTAGTCTTTCTGGGTGCCCAATGAGAGAAGGATTGAAAATCTAATTTGTGAAGGTATGGTTGCACACAGCATTTGGAGAAGAAGACAGAGTTCATTATTCTCTGGGTCCCTGTTCCCTTGTCGAGTTTTTTTTTTCCAGTTTCGCCGAACATTGTCAATCCTTGCTTGGTTACATTGACCATCGTTTTCTTCCTTGGATGCTTTGCGATCTGTATGTGGTAAAAAAGGTGGTCGGTACTCGGTAAATCGGCATGCAGTGTCTTTGGTTGTTGACATTTGGTTCATCTTGATCCAGCGGGACACATCCTCTTTCCTTTTTGTTGAAAAGATGTGAATAATATATGGGACAATCCAACAATGACAAAAACAAGATCGACCATTTCCAAATGGCCTGGACATTTTTGAGAAAACAATTTTGCCCGCTATCATACTCAACCATGACAAGAGTACAAGAGCAAGAGAATACGAGTACCTGTACAGTTGTGTGTGTTGTTTTTCTTCATTTCCCAGTGAGAACAATGACAGGACAGGGGATCGCGAATGTCTATGCAGTGGAATAGAACTGTGACCTGACCCAGGGCCACCATTTTTTTCTCTACTTTCTCACACTCTTCCCCAGGTAAACCACCAAAAAAAAAAAAAAAAAAAAAAATATCTCTTGCTCACTCTCCCTCTCTTCTGCCATGCATGGCCTTTTTAACCTTGTTCTGTCATCCATCCTCTCACTCCACTCTGCTCTGCTCTTTATAGTTCTTTCTGCTCAATTCAATGTGTGTGTCTAAAACTATTTTTGGGGCGAGCGTGCTTATGTGGATACATAAATGGCACACAACTGAATTGAAGTGAAAGACAACAGACGATGGCCATAGGTCATGGTCGTGCTTAGATATGTCCTTTGTCTGCGCTCTTTTTCTCTCTCTCTCTCTCTGTCTGTGAACTATAAACCAGCTGGATGGCTGGCTGGCTCTCTCTATCGCTTCTTCCTCACACTCTTAAAAATACAAACAAGGTCCTGGCAAAATAAATAAAAAAGAAAGATCGAAAGAGAAGGGCAAAGGCACGAAGGAGAGACAGAGGGAGAGGATGGACGATATCTATCTCAGAGAGCGAGGCCAAAGTCAAAGGGAAATCCGTGCATTGGATAGGATACTTGACGACGGACATGATTGACATGATGCCAATCACCTCAAACGTTTACAAAACGTGGTCCCCTTGTGTCGCCATCCGTCCACTCCCAGGAGGACTGTGCCCATCCAATCAGATATCGGTTTTGTATTTCTTTTCTTTTTTGATGTTCTTTCTTTCTTTTCTTTGCTTTGGAAAGGAAGGTACTAACAACAAACAAATATGAAGGAGAGAAAAACGGCCGCTCGACTAAACTTCTGATCGATATGAACCTATCACAAATTGTGGAGTAAAAAGTAGTTCGAAATGGCAACCTTAGTCCTTTGCTTTCGATCTAAGGAACAAAGCCTTTTCTCACGTTGACTAGGTACACCTGCATCTTTTTTTGCTGACTCCGGACATTTTTTTTTCTTCCTCTCTCTTTGTGACAGGTATGCCCCAAGTGACGGGTCCCTCGTCAAGAGTGGTTGTGTTTCATTCAAAGGGGTCCTCTTTTTTTGTGTTATGTTTTCAACTGCAGATCCTACTCCTCCGATCCGACAACCAAGACTACAACGAGTGGATTAGCATTAGGGCAAGAGACCGAAAGGACCAGTCGCGTGGGGAGGCCAGGGCACACATTTCAACTCACACTACCAACATTCTAAAATCGATTAAACAAGTAAGAAACCAAAACAAAGAGAGAAAGCGAGGGAAGGTCCAGAAGGATTAAGAAAAGAGACCAAATCGGATATGATGAACAAGTAAGACCAATCAACCAAGAGTTGTTCGGCCATTGCCAAACCACGTTTCTACGATTACTACAAAAGGGCAGAAAAGCGAATGGACAGAAAACTAAAGCTAAGCCAAGTAGAAGTAGACGCATAGCTCAGAGAAAAAAAAAAGGGGGGGGGGGGCTAGGAAATTAGTTTGATTTTGACAAGTCGCCGTGCGTGCCCAGTCACCTTTGTCCATGTTGATCTCGTTACATGACTTCTCTGTTTTACCCTTTTTCTCCTTCTATTTTCCATATTCGATCTTCCTCTGGCAGTAATTTGGGGAACCAAAAATTGCCGAAGTACCTCCTTCTCTCTCTCTTTCTCTCTTTGTTTTGGAACAATCGGGTAGTTGACAATTTGTTGTTGCATGATCAATGGTATTGGTATCATGGTGCAGAAAGGCAAACGAGGAAAAGCACCACACAGCACACGGCGGCTAGTATCTGCCTTTTGGCCGATCTGCAGAGAGGGAGGGAAAAAATCGGTATCTCTAGAAAAGGGTCCATATTTGTCACTGCTTTTCGTTTTATTTTCGTACTGTACCATGTCATACCACAACCACACACCCAGGACAAATAAAAAAACCACTCCAGGACGTTCTAATTTGGAGCTAGTACATGACGGTGGATACCCACACCCACACCCACACCCACACAAAGCAAAATGGTAAAAAGATAAAAACGGCGACCCACTCCCTCTCTCTCACCTCTGTTAGTAGCCCTATGATGTAAGAAATAAAACGAGATCGAGGTGGAAATTCAGAGCAGTGACAGATGCGAAAGAGGCGGGAGCTACTTGGCTCCCTTAGTGCCACATCCATGTCATGCAAAAAGATAGTGAAAATAAAGAGATGCATGAACAGGAGTAGCTCTCTCTCTCTCTCTCTTCTCACGCGCTCTCTTGCTCGTCTCTTGATCGCGGATTTGGCTCATTAGATTGAACGGCCTAACAGTCTAACTGGCGTTCGTTTTTGGTGGAATGTGTTTGCTAGCCAATACCGGGCGCAAAATAAAAGAATCTAAAAACAACACCGTTCGCCATTTCTTTCTTGCGGGATATGTGTGTAAAAGGAACCAAGAGCATGTGCATGTGGGTGTCTAAAGTAGACAATGGTCCCTCCCCTTGCATGATGTCCACAATTACTTTACGGTTCCGGAGAGATATGTGTCTTCTTAGTTAATCAGCAAAATAAAAGGGTGATCCGTCTACCAAACGATTGAGGACGTGCTTTGGGCGATAAGAAAGCATGGATGAGATGGGGTTGGGCAATTAGGCTGGATCAACAAAACATACGCCATCGCCATATGCGTAGTGTTTTTGTTTCTTTTCTGTTTTTATCTCGACGACCGGTGGCCAGATGACACGCCAGAGGAAGAGAGGGAAGGTACTCTGTAGTGAGGTGGATGTAAATAAACAAGTGCTCATCGACTCGATGAGATTGAGCCAACATATTAGAACGATACAAGCACGGAACACGCGTGTATGTGACCATGTTGTGGTTGTCACCCCTCTTTTTCCGATGCTAATCATATGCACAGATAAAAAAAGGCTTTGGATTACCTTGGGTGACAGAGATAGGGCCCCAACAACAACGCATGTGCACACACTCTTCCCTTCTCTCGTCTCCGGGTATGGACCTTTGTCTCTCGATCTCGAAAATGGTTCTCGTCTCTCCACAAATCCCCCTGTAGACTAAGAGCACGAACAAGGACAAAGAACACGAACGTTGAACGTGTAAATGAATATAGATCACTAGCAAAAAAAAAAAAACGAATTGAGACTAGAGGTGATGTGGTACCAATGATAATGCCCATCTATCACCCGGGTAACAACAAACCAACGTCACCCATATCTACGTATGGTACAAGAACATCAAGTACTTACAGAAAACCTTCTTGTTGGATTTTACCCCGGCACCTGCATAATCGTCGATACTCCTGTGTCGATACCTGAGAGGTCGGAACTATGCACTGTGGAATGACGATGCACGACGAAAAGTAAAGAAAAGTAAAACAAAAGGGTCAAGTGGGTGGGTTGAACTGAGATACGAAACAGAGAGAGAGAGAGCATGCAGGCAGACGTAGTGTCCTCTGACTCTCCCTCTCTCTCTTTCTGAGGGCTGCTCAATCAAAATTTGCAAACCATGCTCATCATCGCATCGTAGCCAATGGCTATAATAAAAGTACAGGGGTCCATGAGGCATTTAATTCAAGCGGTCGGAGGACACCATCATCCATGTCCCCGGTAAATGTGTGTCCTGATCATCACCACCATGGTTCAACCTCCCAACATAAGCAAACCAACCAGCCAAAGAGCCATCTTTTTTTTTTTTTTTTTTTTTTTATTCCGTCTACTTTGCTTTAATTCCCTTGAGTTTCGGTATAGCTCTTTGAGGAAGGAGTGAAGGTCTTTTTACCGAGGGATCCATGTTTTGACTTTTTGAATGATGAGATGACGATTGCACGTCTGCGCTTTCGCTTTGCAAAGACAAACACTACAGCAGTGAAAAATGAGACACACACGTACCCTTTCACTCTTTGCTTAGTTATCAGCTGGACACGACCCTCCAACTCAAACAGAAACAAAAAAAAAACGCGCAAAAAAAAAAACGTGGCGGGGGAGACGTGTCGCCGGCACGAAAAGGATCTGATAGCGATTTGCAAGAGACATATTGAAAGCAACATATTTGATCTGACTTTGTTTTGCGCAAGAGACCACGATAAGCTGGACCCATGGAGCATGGACACACGTCCTATTATTGGGTGTCTGCGAGAGATCGTTTGTTGTGGCAGACAAAACAAGAGGGACCCCGCCATTTTCGATATTGGGTTGGTGTCCAACTGGTACAAAACATATTTCAGAGGCCGAGGTTTTGTCTTCGTTTTTCGTGTGACAGATCCAAAGTAGAAGAACATGAAGACGGATGCCACGGGTATACTTTTTATCGGCTAAAAAGACAAGGAGCGAAGAGACAAAGGGAGAGAAAGGTGGTATGCGGAGTGCGGACCTTTTCTTGATGGATCGGACTAATGTAGATGTATGAAAGCAAAAAAAAAAGGGCGCTTGATGGTTGGTTGTTCCTGGGAAATGAGTCTTTTCTTTCAGAGGAGTATGAATACATCAAGTTGTGACCAATCGAGCGAGTCATTGGCGTTTGTTTCCGTGTGTTTTGTTGGACGATCGCCAGTTTTTTTGTCACTCTCCTAGTACTCAAGTGTACTTTTCTCTGAGGCTTCTTTACTTTGCTCCTCGTGTGAGTTCTTTTTGTTGATGAGCTCCTTGAACACGTTTTTTTTTTTTTTTTTTTTTTTTGGTCGTTTTCTTTGACAGCCCTTTTGTAAATCTCGCTCTTCGCGTGTGGTTGTGCGTCTTTTCGGCAAAATCGGGGCCCGAAAGAACCCAAATCGTCTTTTTAGTCCCTCTATGTGTTCATTTCCTCTGTTTACTGTGAGGCATAATAGCAAAAAGATGAACACAAAATAAACAGAGCGAGGAGAGCGAGACAGAGGCAGATCTTTACCGGGAAACGATGGTTTGTTGATACCTCGGTAAGCAACCAACACGCAATCCTCGGTAACTAGCACAAGGGCCTGTTTTTTATTTTGCTCGCTTTGCTTTTCTTGCTCCTGATGCACGATGGACAGAACTACGTCTGCGCGTTTTGTTTTCCTCTGATCCACTTGGTCCAACAGCGAGAACTTTGCACATGTACAAAATGACACGCATCTGCTTTTGTGCATGATCGCTTGGCGAATGGAATTGTTCGGAACAAATGTATGGATGTTCCTCCACGAGTTTCTTTGATCTCGGTGGAGCACCTCAACTTCACCAACTTGAAAGAGATGGTGTAAGATATAACGAGATATTAAGGTTGGATCAAACGTGTTGAAAACGTGTAATGTGTCGGTGTGGACCATAGGTTCTTGTCTTGTGTATCCGTCCAGGGGAAGGTAGAGAAGAAGCCATAGATGTCCCAGGGAAAGAAGAAGGGGGGGGGGGCCAGGTAAGATATCGAGAGACGGAGCAAAAAAAAAAAAATAAAAAAAAATGGGGAAATAAAACCCAGGTTCTGGCAGGGATTGGATGATCAAAGGATTGACCAAAGTACGTTGAGTTAGCACGCCATTTTTATTCCGCTTCCTTACTCGGTTCTCTCTGAGTTTGTCAAGTTCAATCGTGGTTATGGTTATAAGCTTACTCACTTCAAAATCGATTAGGGTATTGAGACCAAGAGAGTAGGTAAGTGGATGTGGCTGCCCAGCTACCCAGCGGTGTCAGATCTCGGTCCTCAGTGATGAAGAAAAAGGCAACCAGGGCAGGGAGTTTCACCCTCCCTCTCCGTTAGGAAATGAAATATTGCCCACAGTGGTATTAAATCTAACGTAACGTAGTGGATGTGGATGGATGCCTACGTTCTTTGTGTGGGAGTATCACCCCTCTCACCCTTCTCTCCGTTGTTTGATGGATGTGCCTTTTTGAAAAGCAATTATTTCCCTCACACATCATATCGCTCATAATTATCTTTTCTCTCTCTCTCTCTCTCTCTCTTTCTCTCTCTGTTCTGTGAGCACAGCGTACTCTCTCGCTCTCTTCCATGTCTTTTGTGCACCAATACCCTCGCCCTGGTATTGAGTCACGCCCTCTCTTTTTGTCAAAATGCCCTTTTGAAAAATCAATCCCCGTCCCTATTTTCTCTCTCTTCACTCGAGGCCCTCTTTCATTGTCCAACGGACAAAGGAAATGCCCAGTGCAACTCTCAGTCACTTTCCCCCCTCTCGATTCTATTTACCAATAAGGAAGGAAGGAGGGAGGGTGGAAAGAGGCCAAAAAAAAAAAAAAAAGGGCAGCCCAGGGTAGCACAAAAAATAAAAAAGTACCTTTCTCAACAACGAGGCAAACTCTCGCTCGTACTCTGTGTGGATTGAGTCAAGACCAATAAGAAGAGAAAAGAACCTGTTTCTTGTTCTATGCCTCCACCCATATGGTTCTCATATGGTGGGTGTGTGGGTGCAGTATTCGGCCACGAATAAGGTTTCGCATCGTTTGCCTGGTAAGGACGGCGAGGTGAGGGGAGGCGGACAGGGGCAAACAAAAGAGGTTTTTGAGAGGGAAAAAGAGACGGAGGAAAAAAAGAGAGGCACCGCGATTGGAGGTGATTCTGCCGTTGGGCCACCCTCCATGTCGAAAGAAGAGAAAGAGCGATGCAGCTACTCACTGGTGTCACTGAGACCAACAAGCAAGACCAACAACACCACCTCCAAAGAAGACTAAGCCGATGAAAATATATAGCGAGGTCAGAGCGAGGGAGGAAGGGAGGCGACAAGCACAAAGAAGAGTAGAAGTAGTATGAAAAAAAATGACATTTCGTGCGTGCAGTAGAGTGGTTCCTCAATAAAGGTGTCATGAGTAGGAGAAAAAAAAAGGGCCTCCTCCCAAGAATATGCAAGTGACGAACCTACATCCCACTTCAAAACGTAGGAAGCAACATCTAGTCGGATGAGGATGTGGTGGACAAAGTGGTAACAAAGAGGATATGTGGCATTAATACTCCTTTTTTTTGTTTCTGTTTTTCTTTTCGTGTGTGCAAAGTCAGGTACGCGAGCTCGTCATTATCTAGCCAGATCTTGCTACCTTTCTAGGTTGTTCTTCTTTTGACCACAAGGACAAGGAAAAGGCACTCAAACAACACCGAAGACAAGATGACCATGTCATGGATCATCCATGGGTATTCTGCTTGTAAAAAAATAACGTAAACAATGCCCGCTTCTTATCTTGCGTGGATTGGTTGTTGTCCTTGGTATCAACAACATCGACAAGAAGGCATTCGCCCACTCTTTGTTATTTGCCTTGTGCCTAGCCCTGTGGATAGCGACCACCGCAACAGAACCTCTCTCTGTTCCAACCCGAGGATTCGCAGAAAGTAAACAAATCGACAAACCCAGGGAATCGAGGTGCAAACAGAGTTTGAACACAACCAAAGAGAGAAAGTAATTAATTATTTTGGTGAAATAGAATAATATCTCGTCATTCTCCCTTTGATCCATCGAGTGAGTACTACTGTAGCCCTTGGGTATACACTATCTCGCCATTTCGTTCACTTGACACTCGTCGACCGTGGAGAGTAGTCTTTGTATTCGAATCCAACAGAGTTGTGCCTGTCCCTCGCTGTTTTGTCTCCGTCTTGCTTTGTCTTTGCTTTGCCTTTTGCTTTGCTCCACGTTCTCTCTCTCTCACTTGATCCAATCGATAGATCCTAGAAGGCATCGTTACAGCTATAAGAGTATTTGTAATTGACGAAGGATGAGATCCTCCTCCTCGTTTTATAATATTGGGTTGTTGGTTGTGTGTGTTATTCTTCAGTGGCCCGCTTGAGATGTTCATAAATGAACAGCGAGCAAGTGAGGGAAAGTAGGTTACAATCTAACACATATACTTGTCTCGAAGTACAGAATGTTTCTCTGTCCTCAAAAGTATAGTCGTCTTAGAGTTGTGCTTAGTCTACTCTAATTCATATTGAAGTGGTGCGGATGGAAGTTACCCACAACTCTCGCTTTGGATGTACTCGTATGTACAACAATATTAATAGAATAGCAAGGACATGGTACGGTACTTTATGCCATTCAGTTTTTTTTCATTGTTTTGATTTCGATCTCTTACTATTCCCTTGGGTGCACTTGTGCATTGAATGGTGTTCTCCTGTCAATGTATTGAGTATTGCAATTCGACTACTGAGTAAGTTGGATGGAGTGAGTGCTTCACACTCTCTCCTTGCGCTCCTTCCCTTCCCTTCCCTTCCCTTCTCTCCGTCGTTCTCCATCCATCCAATTCGTATGTATTTGTCTCTCTCTGCGAGAGTGCTATCGTATTTCTCAGATGATGGACCCATTATAAAAGGCAACTCCCATCCGCTACATCCCCCGGTTTTGTTTTCTTTTCCTTTCCTTCTTGTTTTCCTCATCATCCTTCTCTTCTCTCTCTTCCGTTAACTCGTCCCCATCCCCTCCCTCCTCTCTGCCTAACTGCCCATTTCCCATACCCTATCGACATACACAGAT
>KN042416.1:4110214-4146231 GCA_000739165.1 Podila verticillata NRRL 6337 | reverse complement strand
GGACAAGTGGGAGCTTATTGGTATGATTTCCTTGATCGATCCCCCCCGCCCTGATTCTGCCGAGACCATCCGCCGCTGCGGTGATATGGGTGTCGCTGTCAAGATGATTACCGGAGACCAGCTGATCATTGCCAAGGAGGTTGCCCACCGTCTCGGTATGCAGCGTGTCATGCTCGATGCCCACCACTTGGTTGATGCCGACAAGTCCGAGGATGAGATTACCGAGCACTGCATTCGCGCTGATGGTTTCGCCCAAGTCATTCCCGAGCACAAGTACCGTGTCGTCGAGCTCCTCCAGAAGCGTGGTATTCTCGTCGGTATGACTGGTGATGGTGTCAACGATGCCCCCGCTCTCAAGAAGGCCAACGTCGGTATTGCTGTCCACGGATGCACTGATGCTGCCCGCTCTGCTGCCGATATTGTCTTGCTCGCCCCCGGTCTCTCCACCATTGTTGACGGTTTGATCTGCTCCCGCGCCATTTTCCAGCGCATGCGTTCCTATGCCTTGTACCGTATCACCTCCACCGTCCACTTCTTGATGTTCTTCTTCGTCGTCGTCATGGCTTACGATTGGGCTCTTCCCCCCAAGCTGTTGATTCTCATTTGCATTCTTAACGATTTGGCCACCTTGGTTATTGCCGTCGACAACGCCCAGATCTCCCAGCGCCCCGACAAGTGGAGAATCGGCCAGTTGATCACCATGTCGATCGTTCTCGGAATTTTGCTCTCTGCCTTGTCTTTCGCTCACTTCTTCTACTTCTGGAAGGTCAGAGACTACGTGCCCCTCGACTACGTCAAGGATGATACCAGAGACCGCCCCTTGGACTCGATCATGTACCTCCACATCTCGTCCGCTCCTCACTTCGTCATCTTCTCCACTCGTCTGACTGGCTACTTCTGGGAGAACCTGCCCTCGCCCATGTTCACTGCTGTCATTATCGGCACCCAGATCATTGCCTTGTTGATGGTTATTTTCGGAGGCTTGACTACCAAGGTCCCCGCCGGCGAGGCCTGCGTTGTCTTGCTCATCTCCTTCGTCTACTTCATCCTCCTCGATGTTGTCAAGGTCCACTTGTTCCGTCGCTGGTCCTTCGAGCTCACTGCCACCTTTGTCCCCACCAAGGCCCGCACCACCAAGCTCGCTGCCAAGAAGGCAAACAAGATCCAGCAGGCCCGCGTCTGGGAGAGCATCGACAATGTCCGCAAGGTCGCTGTCATGACCGCTGTTGTCTCATCGCTCTCGGAGGGTGTCACCGCTTCCTCTGAGGTTGAGGTCAAGTAAAACAGTGCGACAATATAAAGCATTTAGTTATTACCATGTAAACATCTCCCATCTCTTTTTTCAATATTTTTTTTGCCGTACATACTATAGATAATAAAAAAAAATAATAATATATCGTTGTGTGCGCAACAGTGCCTTTTTTTTTTTTTTTTTTTTGGGCGATGGGACAAGTTGGAGTTTTTTCTGTATCACTTGTGCTCACGTGCTCCACATGCATTTTTGGCTACGCTCGCATAAAAAGAAAGAGCGAGGTCCTCATCCTCGAGCTTCAAAAACCAGTCGACATCAGGCACATCACCATCACAAGAATCTAGCCGCATGGTGCCGTAGCTATCACATTAGAAAGCGATTCGGCATTAATAACCAGGGTCCAGATTGATCATTTGCATGCATGAACCCTGACGATATATGTCAGTTGAGCTTCCCCTCTGTAATTGAATGCGTTCAATTAAAGATTTTGTATGAAGGACGAGGTTGTCCCAAAAAAAAAACTGATCAGCGAGCTCCAACTTCCAACTCACCGACCATTCTTCACATAGCGCGCGATCAAAAAACAGATTGGACCAGGTGATGGAGAGATACTGGGAAAGTGATTACCCATTAGGAACAGGGAGGGCATCAACGCCTCCTTTCCCCTCATTCTCGACGTGCATTGTTCTCTGATTGATTCATAAAAATAACGTAGGGCCGGAAAACAAGGGAAAGGCAGAGCCTTCAAAAATGCATCCTCGGCTGCAAAACACCCTCACCCTCACCCACATCCCTCTCACAACAGTACAAACTACACAGGGCCACAGCAGGACAGCAGGCCCATCAGAAAAATGATCCGGCGTTAGAAACCAGGGTTTCCAGATTGATGGTTTTTGTATATACGGACCAGTCCGGCGCATTTCTTTGTTTTTCTGTTGAGTCTCTTACAACAGACAAGAAGGAGGACTTTTGGCGGCAAAAAGTCCACCGACAGACATGCTCCAAGACTAAAAAAAAGAAACCCTTTCTAGTTTCGTGAAGATGCTTCAAAGTACTGCAGCACAAACACCTCCGTCAGTCTAGGATGGCATCTAGGCGAAAGAGAGGGCGGTTGGGGAAACATTTCGCGAAAACAATCACCGCGAAACGTGAGGCAGAAACTCGTGAGATTCTTGAACAAGTACGACAAATGGAATCACTGGAACGGAGGAGTGATTCTCACAAAGTAATAAATGAGTGAGGCTTGGGGGACATGGTATATATGTGTGTGTATGTGTCCCTCTTGACGCGGTGGATAAAAGAGTCCCCCGTTTATCTAACAGAGGGTTTGCTTCCTTCTCATCTCGATAAAAAAAATCAACCAAACTTCATCCACTACTTACTCTTGATATTTCGTCATGGTCACAGCCGAGTTCTCGCTCGCCAGGCTCATCTTTATCACTTTCTGTGTTGTCACCAGCACCGGGATACTTGCGAGGGCTGCCCCTGTCGACACCACCACCACCGCCCCCGCCCCCGTCGCGTTTCAACCGACAGACATTTTCGGGATTTTGAAATGCGAAATCGGCTGCTTTGGAGAACAAGTCGAGAGCTCTGAAAATCTCAATGTTATTGCGATGTACAATAGCTGCCTAGAACATTGTGGCAGCGAGGACAATATGCAGTCTCTGGCCTGCATGGTCACCGCGTGCCAGCACTTGGCAGCGGGCTACACTCCTTCGTCTGCAGCGGACTATGTTCGTAATCAATATGACATGTGCGTCGAGGCATCCTGTCCACTTATGGCTTAGATAAACAGCAGAGGCATATATAGCCCAGCAGGGGATGGTAGTCAAGAATCCAAGTCCACACCTGGTCAAACTCTCGAGCCAAAGTGTCATTAAACCAGCTTCATCCTCATTTTGATACATGTCATGGGTTACCCGATCTATTCAAATTTCACAGCCACAAACGCGAACTCGTCATTCTCTCTTTGCCCTGTCCAACCCGAATGCCGGACCGATCCCCAATATTTGATAGCAAGGATACCGTCTTGGTACAATTTTCTATACAAGCAACAACCATTTCATCTGTGGTGTTGTTTACTGGAGAAAGCATTATCTTTATGAAAGAAAATGCGAGAAAAAAAAATCAAAGCCGCAATGGCTAAACCGTACCTGAATACTCCAAGGGAGAATTAGAGGAGTAAATAGAAAGGAGAAAGAAGAGTCACGTTTGTGGGCTATGGAAATATATAGAACGCATATCCGTGCTACTGAAATTATTATTGCATTTTGGAGGCTTCTAAAACATAGTCTTTTTTTTTTTTTTTTTTTTTTTTTTGGTGATCGACATTACTCATATCTCTTTCACAAAAAAGCAACTACATGAAGTAATGGAAAGTGGTAGAATCAGTGAATTTGCTTTAGTAAACAGGCTCCAGATTGCTGGTTTGCATGTGTGAACCAAACGGTGCATGTCTTTGATCTGCCCTCTGTGAGTGAGTTAAAGGTTTGCTGCATGCGAGGGGAGCAAAATCGACGAGGTTGGGTCACGTTGGACCAAACCTGATCGCCTATTCTTCACATCGCGCGAAGAGAGAGAGAGAGAGAGAGAGAGAGATGAACCAAACCTCAACTATAAACCCATCAGCATCACTTACGTCGCGGAAATACAAACAAAGCAAACCTGCTCCAAGAAATGATCTTGTGAGACTGGGAAGAAAACAGCACTTCAGTGGTAAAATCGAAACAAAGCTGAAAGTCGACGCGACAGTACACACAATATCGAAGTGTTGCACACGATACTGAACCAAGAGCTGAACACCATCGTGTCCTGAAGTCCCAGATCTGCCTTGTGTACCCATTGCCAAAGAGTATCTCCTCCTTATCGAGGTTGGTGACATGCTTTGCACACCACTCCCCAAACACACTCAACAAAAAGCAAATGCAACAGATGCAGAGTTACATGACGCAACCATCCACTGATCTTGCAAAGGCTATCACCAGAAGCTTTCAGATTTTCAATGCGGACCAAAAAAGAGTACCTGCAGAGAATCGGCATCAAGGTTTCAGAAACAATGACTAGAGTCCCAGCTCGAGTTCTGCCAGAGCCTAAACTCTTGTTTCATGTTACCTCGCACCAGAACCATGAAATTCCCAGAAACGGGATCTGGAACATGAGCCAGAAAAGAGTTCGTCGAGCATCATCGCTCGGATCATGGGGGATCATCGTGTTTAGAACGGAAAATGACTATAAGAAAGCAATTGAGGCCTTTGTGCGTGTACTCACCACACACCTTTTTGCCATCGGCATTAAGGTTCCCAACATGTACCCTTGTTATGTGTATTGTGATCCGAATGGTAATGTTGAAAAAGGCATTGAATGAAATCTACAATGACACAGAAGCCGCGTGTCACTTTCTGCCGGAACTGATCGCATGTGATATCCCGAAAGAGCACACTACTCTTATCAAAAAGATTCACAAGGCAGCAGACACCGACATTGGAATCTCGACACAGTGCATGACAATCGAAGATATCAAAGCGGAACGTCATGGGTACTTCATCAAAACGTGCCTCGAAATGAATGCAAAGCTCGGCGGAATCAACATCAAACTCGACACTGCAGAGTTGCACCCTGGAAGTGGGTATGGAGGAGCGGAGTATCCGGCCATGGTTATCGAGATCTCTACGTCCAATACATCGACTTCAAACCACGCTCGATGGACGATTGCTAGTGCGACAGCATCAATTGACAAATGGGGATCGCGATTTGTGGCTGCCACCCGAAACCAAGACGCTGGTGCCAAGACAGTGACTGACCTTAAGAGCATGATAAAGGTGCTGCTCAAAGCCTACGAGCATTCGTAAGTTGGATTTATCTTGTTGCTCGATTTTGCAATGGCATAACTGACATAACGTGGATGATGTGCTAGCCTTCTCATTTTTGTTTAAACATGATTTTAGGCGAGGTCGATTGCCCAAATGCATTGTGGTGTATCGCGATGGTATATCGGAAGACATGTTCCCCGACATGGGGCGTTTTGAGATTCCAGATCATAAAACTGCTTGCAGCAGCATGGGCGACAAATACCAACCCACGATCACATTTGTAGCAACTCGAAGCGACCATCACACTAGGATTTTTCCGATAGCTAAGGGCTCCTCGGATCCCACTGGCAACTGTTTGCCAGGAACAGTTGTGAGCTCTCAGATCGTCCATCCAATCGACTTGGACTTTTATTTCCAGAATGAAGCCGGCAAACTGGAAGCCACGTCGGTTCCCATGCACTACCATGTCCTTCAGTGCGATCGTTCCTTCAGGAACCAAAGGGCCATGCATCTGATGACCTTCAACATGTGCCACCTGGACGCTCGATGGGCCCACACCGGGTCACTTGTCCCCGCGGTGGCCAATGCTCGTCTGGCTGTTAAGCGCGCCAGTAGCCACGTCAATCCACCGAGTACCACCTGGGGCGATAGGACCAGCGAGAAGTTTGTCAAAGTCCACAGGTTTCTGTCAAAGGGTAATCACATTGTTTTACAATGCACTTCCAAGACTGGAATGTTGTGAACAATAATAGCTAACTTCCATTGCTTTATTGCTGTCTCGATGTAGCTATATGGTGGATTTCATCTCCACGAGACGAAGCGGTGGACCAAGGAAGGTCCAAAATACGGTACTAACACCAACAACGAATAAGCAGAATCTTTTTTTTTTCTTTTACTTTTGTGTGAGAAAGGAGCCAAGGTGTAGTTTGGTGGCAACAACGGTGAAAAGAATAAAGCAGGAACAAAATGATTTTTGTAGAATATGGCCCTTCTTCACATCGCGCCTCTCTTCAAACAAAACGAGACAGTGTGCCCTCAGCATTTCATTAACTACACCTTTTGGGTGCCAGGTCATATTTTGATCATGATAACAATAACAGAAAACGGTTGTGCAATAATGAAGTGGTATATGTATGAAGCGAACAAATGCAACACGGTTTTATTTGATGTGTTTGAATACAAATGCTCAGGGACGCTGTGCAGCAAGTAAATCGATAATTTACTTGAAGACCTTGCCGTCCTGGATGGCCTTGCCCTCGACGGAGCCCTCCCAGGCAAAGATCTGGGCGATCTTCTCCTTCTCGGCCTCGACGTCGGTGACCTTGACCCAGTTGTACGAGTCGTAATCAGCAGCATCGACAACCTCCTCGATCATCTCATCGGCGTTACCGCGGATAATGAAGTAACCGGTGATGATGTTGTTGTTGTTCTCACCAGCGACAACGAGGGAACCGAAAGCGTACTTGCGGGCACGCTCGAGACGGTTCATGAGACCACCAGCCAAGTTGTTGGACATGAAGATCATGGTCAACTCGTCGTTGTACTTGTAGTCGACCTTCCAGAAGGAGTAGTCGGTAGTGGTGTCAATGTTCTCCCACAACCACTTCATGGCGACGGGGGTGTCGTTGTTAGAGTACTGGCGCTTCCACTCGTCAAGGGGCATCTTGGCGGCGGGGAGGAGGTCCAACTTGGACTTGGGCTTGGGGGCATCGGCGAAGGTCTCCTCCTTCTCCTCCTCGGGCTCCTTGGCCTTGGGGGCCTTCTCGACCTTGGGCTTCTCCTCCTTGGGGGCCTTCTCCTTCTTCTCCTTGGCGGGGGGAGTGAACTTCAAGGGAGCCTCGCAGAAAGCAAACTCACCGGCAATAGCCTTGAAGTTGGCCTGGTTGATGATGGTGGTGAACCAGCGGGTGACGGCGGGGAACTCCTTGCGGAAGGTGGCGTCAAAGACGAGCTTGTAGCCCATGTAGAGACCGGAGGCGGCGGAGATATCGGCCAAGGTGACGCGCTCGCCGACGAGGTAGGTCTTCTTGATCAAGTGGCGCTCGAGGGTGGCGAGCTGGCCCTTGAGACGCTCAATGGCGGAGGTCTCGGACATCTTGTTGTAGGGAGCATAGCCCAAGAGAGGGAAGACCCAGGCGCCGAGGGACTGGCCGACGGAGCAGTCGACGAACTGGATCCACTGCTGGATGTGAGCCTCCTCAGCCTTGGACTTGCCGACAAGGGAGGAACCCTCCTTGTAGTGGGCGACTGTGTTTGTAGATGAACAAATTGTGTTTTCGTTAGTGAAACGTGCGTTTGCGTTTTTGTTTTGATTTGACGCCATACGTCGCCACAACCCAGAAGACATTCCGCAGAACAAAACGAAAAAAAAGAGAATTTTCAGAAATCAAGTTCTCGACACAGTAGGATTAAGTCAGGGATAACTGATTAAAAATAAATTCATCCTTCACTCTCTTTTTTTTTCTCTTCCTTGGGTGGACACGAGTCCCAATGCTCCAGCAACAAGTCGCGAATAACTTACGGTAGTAGGCGATGGCACCAGACTCAATGATGACGGTACCGTCAACACCCTCGAAGGCGGGGACCTGGGAGGCACCGAACTTGGCCATCCACTCAGCGGTCTTGTTGGTGGTACCCATGACGAAGTTCTCGGCAACCTTGACCTCAAGGCCGTTGTACTTGGCGACAACGAGGGCCTTGGTGACACGGGGGTTCTGGGGGTAGGAGTAGATGGTCTAAGAGAGAAAAAAACGCGCAGAGAAATTGATTCTTGTTAATTCATGCTTCAATGCGTCCTTTCATCATTATCGACAACTCGATTTTCTCAGTCTCTGCTCCTGCTTGCTTGTGTTGAGCATGGATCATGATGCACTTACTCCGACAGTCATTTTGATGTGTGGATCTGAGAATGAGGATAAGGAACAGCAAAGAACAAAAAAGTTTTCTTTTTGTGCCCACAGCGCCTCCAGGGCTGGCACAAACAGCCAAGCCACCGCCCCCGGGTCACTAGCCTTTGGGTCATGTGATTTCAAGTACTTTTCGCGACTTCAAAAAAGTTGGGCGTATTCTCTCGAGCACCGAGAGAACTCACTTGCATCAACTCCAAGGACAAGCAGGACCAGGAAGCACGAATTCACATTGGACACAAGGATGGGATTTCCTCGACTACTCTCCATCTTTTACTGCACATTTCACCCGACGCAAGGCCCCAAGGTCCTGTACGAGGTTCCCGAAGGCTCCATCCTCTCAAAGACGTCACCCCTCGTCGACTTTGACTCCATCTCCGAGTACCTGATTCCCAAAGTCGAACTCTGCTCAAAGCTCGTCACCATTTCAACACCAACATGCAAAGTCATTGGCTTCCCCATCAACCTCGAGCACAAAAAGTTCCAGCGCAATGCCCTCATGTTCAACCTGGCCTTTGTCTTTGATAAGGA
This sequence comes from Podila verticillata NRRL 6337, assembly GCA_000739165.1. Taxonomy (NCBI): domain Eukaryota; kingdom Fungi; phylum Mortierellomycota; class Mortierellomycetes; order Mortierellales; family Mortierellaceae; genus Podila; species Podila verticillata. Next base: position 4,137,730 of record KN042416.1, on the reverse strand, counting down.
CGCAGAGATCAGCTCCTACGAACCCGTCGTTCGCAAGATGGCACGCGTCCTCAAGGCTCTCGAGAAGGAGAGCGAGTTTCTGAGTCGCCAGACACGCCTTGCCATGATGGATAACGGGACCTTAGCCAACATGACTTCTTCTGTCTCTTCTGTCTCTTTAGTCGCACAATCCTCAATATCACCATCTGTCCCACCTCCAACAACAGCTACTACTACAGGAGCATCTTCAACTCCGCCTACTAGTACAGTGTCAACAGCAGCATCTACAACAACAACGGCAGCAATAGCAGGAGCAACAACAGCGGCACCTTCAGATTCAAATGCTGTAACCGCATCGGCAACTTCATTATCAAATTTGTCGCTTGACCCCATCGCCAAGGATGTGTCGTCATCCCATGGCGCATCTTCAACCTCACAATCCAACGGCTTGGCTATCCCGGTAGATCCAACTTCTGCTGTAGCGATACCCACCTCGCTCCCACCAGGATCCGTCACCATCACGTCCACAGCTCTTGTGTCCTCTCCGCCAGCCATGTCGGGAGGCTCCATCTCCACAGTCCTGATGGCACCACCTTCATCGTCACCGTTCCCACCCTCCAAACCAACATCTGTGCCCCCTTCAGCCAACGGAGGTCCCATCAACTCAACCACAAAGCCCCCTGCATCGCCAACTCTGCTTCAGCAAAACCAGATCGAACACGGAAGCGGCATGCAAAACCTCATTGAACAGTTGATCGAGGACCTCAACAGTTACTGCGAGTGCCAGATCCCAATCGGTAAGGCATGCTTTTGCTTTGTCTGAAGGCGCTTCAGATGAGCTTACGGCAAGACACTGACATTTTACGTGGTTACTATTAAAAAAAAAAAAAAGACTCGGCAAATACTATCAACCTGAAGCTGTTCCCAACCTACCCAAACCCGGCTCCAGTGTACGACTACCAAGTGCCCATCTCGACCGTCAATCTGGAGGCGTTGATCGATGTCAACTGGGACATGACGATGCAGCGGATCACGGGCTATATCAACGGCGTGAGCCCTGTCAAGCGGATTGCCGAATATGCTGATGTGGAGACTGGGCTCGCTAGGATGTGCATGGAGCATCTATTGTAAGCATCTGGAATTCCTCGGCCAGTTTTCCTTACCACTAGTCATTGCATGTGTCGCTGACAAATTTTATCTTGGGAATCCATTAGGTACTATGGCTGTATCATCATGGTGGATCTATTCCAGTTCAAAAACATATATGCGGTCAAAATGGAAATGATGCGTCTCACAGAGGATGTTACTCTCCAGAACGAGTGCGTGTCTTATGTCACTCTTCCTGGTATGTTGGCCATAGTAACCGAGAGTTTTGCTGCCAGAGTGTGGTCTAGCCGTGGGATGAAACCAAGTGCTCATCCATTCTTTTCTCTCTATGTGGTATAGATATGCATGCTCCATCATTTGCCAAGATCTTCTCTCTCTATTGCTCACTCCAGTACGGAGTCGTTCTTCAGGACTGGATCGAAACTAACCAGATTGCGGAATATAACATCGATGTCAGGTAACGTTAAAAGCCAGAATAACACGATTGAAGCTGCCGCAAAAATTCAACAAGGAACCAAAGCTCATCCAGATGTCACCTTCCTCCCCCATAGGCGCTTCATCTCGTTTGGTGTTATCAAGGGCTTCTTATACAGAGTTCACAAATACCCCATCTTGGACTACCACGAGCCCGTCACGGCTACACCTACACCCCTCAACTCCAAAGGCGAGCCCACCACCTCGACCAACCCATCTACCGCCACCACCAACTCAGCCACCTCATCCTCGACAGCAACCCCAGTCCTTTCGTCTGCACCGACCCCACTGCCCAACGCCCCAGTTCCACCAAGCACGACTACCAACGGTGAACCTCAGCCGCCACGGAAAATTTACGGCGACACCTTAGCGTCCAAGGACCAAAACAAGTACATGGCCCACACTCAGCACCAGCAGCATCAGTCAAACGACTCGGGCAATTCTGGCGTTAACTCCGGCGGAGTAATCATTCCTCCTGCCTTGAGAAAGTATGTATTCTCAAGTTTGTACGTTGAGTATGCTGTATCCTATTTTGTGTCTGATTTATTTTTTTCTTCCTTGGTTTCTTAGACTACTGGATGGACAGCATCACTACGACGAGCTGTGCACGCAGTTCGGATGCAGTGTTCGAGAATTGGACCAGATCCTAGCCACAGACAGTCGCGTTAAATTCATTTACCGATAGAGCCCTCCACACGCAAAAATAAAACACAATGTGTTGTCTGCAGAACTTTTATTTTTTATTTTTTTATCGTTTTCTTTTCGACTCGTTTTTGGTCCGCTTTGGTTTTTTTTCTATAATTACAATAATCCGAGCATGTACTGGACAGACTCCTTGGCTTCCAGTGCCTCCAGCGCCGCATCTTCCTCTGAAGTCAACTCAGTCTTGGGCGCTGCAATCTCGCCTTCTTCCTTGTCTGCTTCTCCTACTATCGTGGTGGTCGCCTCACTCAATGGTCCCGATCCAGCTTGGGCCAACAATTTCGTCCGCGCTTGCAGAGCCAGCTCTTCATTCACTTCCAGAGCATTCAGATATGCTATTTTTTTTTTTTTTTTTTTTTTTTGATGGAACACGACAAATAAACGTTAGGAAACCTCAAGCACAAACAACAAGTTGAGTCAGAAGCAAGTAAGCTGCCAACAATGGTCTTTTTTTTTTTTTTTACCTTTGAGGTTATCCTTGATATCATCCAAGGACTGCCCACGTCGATTCAGCAGAGTCCTAGCCCGGACCTTGATTTCGCTCTCAGACTCTTCACTACTTGACCCACCATTGGCCTTGTTCTCCTCTTCTACCTCCAGGCCCAAGTTCTCAGCACACAAATGTGCCAAGATCAAGTCAATCAGCTGCATGCAGTACAATCCCGCATCCAACCGCTGCAGCGCCCTCAGTGGTTCCTCTTCCTTGATCTCGTCCTCGTCCAGCTCTTGCTCTTCATTCTCCCGTGTAATCTTCTCATCCACTGCCTGCACACGGGCCTCGTACCCCTCGCGCAGATCCAGCAGCCTCTCCAGCTTAGCATAGTCTTCCTCCACAAACTTGCGCACCACGCGCAGACGGTGTCCTGATTCCAGAGGCAGATTCCGGACCAGAGAGGCTAAAATTCCAATGATGTGTTCTTCTTCTTCTACCTCCGAGAAAGACTTGTACGCCTTCTTGAGCTTGTCAATGCCCTATGGTGTACGAAAAAAAAAAAAGAAAAGAAAAGAAAGGTTTAGAAACCAAGAATTTTATCCGCAAGTGCATTACCCTTCACCCGAGCCTCCTTTAGCGCCGTTTCTTTTACCTTTCGAGAAAAGATCGAGAAAAGGGTCTTGAGCCCCATGATCTCCACAAACCGCAGACAGTTCGCCGTGCCAGCCTTGGTCGACATGGCGTAGTCCAGGACCTTGACGGCACGGATGCGGGCCATCTTTTTCTCCTTGATCATGATCACCATCAGCTCAATGCCCTCGCCCTCCAGGAACAACTGCTTGATCTCCTTTTCAGCCAAGGAAGAGCATAGACAGTCAAACAGGTTCTCCATCATCTCAATCTCATCGGGGTCCTTGGGGTCCTTGCGCTTGTACACCGAGAGGAGTTGGAGCAAGTCATCAATGCCGCCAAGCTCACCCAGGCGTTTGCGGTTATCTAAATGATGAAGGTTAGGAGAGAAAATATATAAAGGCACAGTTTGAGTTTCCAGTTGAGGCATACGCTTATTGATCCGCACATAAATAAGGGACTTACCAGAGCTGCTCTGCATAAGAATCGCCAACAGCTCACTGCAGTACTGCTTATTGGAGTCAAAGACCTTGACCTTCAGCCTCTTCAGCATCCAGGGCATCAGCTGCGACTTGAGCACAATCGTCTCGGCCAGCTGGATGTCGATCGACGTCAGGTTCTCAAACACCGCCAGCGTGTTGAACACGCCCTGGCGGTCGTTCGCCTCCTCTTCGTCCAGGCGTGCCAAGTTCTGCACCAGCAGATCGAGCATCCCGTCCTTGACCAAGGCGGCGACAAAGACCTTCATGCCGGCCTCGCCCTCGCTGCCAGAGACCTCTTCGTCGTCGTCGAGGTTGAGACTAAGGACTTCTTCGTCGGTCAGCTCCTTGAGCAGCTCGATGGCGTCGATGGCGATGTCCATGTTCTCGTGCGTAAGCAGGGAGAGGATCGAGGCGACGGTGTTGAGCTCGACGAGGACAGGGTAGTACTGTGGGGCCTGGGTCAGGGCCATGAGGTGCTTGATTTCCTCGTCCAGATCTGCCTCTGATTCCATGAACCTATTCAGAAAAGAAATGTCGGTGAGAGGTCCAGTCCAGTAGATCTGTCAAGTTCACTTTGTCCAATTCTGTCATGCTGTTTTTGCGGTGGTTGTTGCTTTTTCTGGAAGCATCATTTACTTTGCTGCGTCGTCGGCGTATTTGATGCGCATCTCCTGGTTTTTGTTGATCGATCGTTCAAACTTGAGGATCATTTTACGGACAGCCCCAAGATCGAATATTTCCTACAATATTATCCGTTCGGGTTTGAAAATAAGGTAAGAAGAGAGTTGGATCCATTTGGCAGAGGGAGTGCCTTAGGCACATAAGTCCGGTAACATGCGCAAGAAAGCCAAAGTCAAAATATATACCTCCTCAGGGTTGATCTCGTCCACATAATCGAGGATATCTTTCTGGTCACTTGTCAGTCCATCGCCAAAAAACCGGTCGTCCTCATCCTCGTTCCCGAAATCCATGTTGCCGGCTTCTTCGTCTTCTTCGTCCTCCATGGACACGGTGCGCCGTTTTGATGACGAAGATCCTTCGCCGCCAGTGGAGGTTTCGATGGGGTCGAAACTGCGACCGGTCAGCTCCTCGTAGCTGGTGTGGCGCGCGTTCTTGCGATACAGCTCGTCGGGTGACACGAGTTTGCGCTTCGCGCCGCCCTTGGTCGCTGGAGCCGTGGGCGCCTATGGTTTGGTTTAAAGAAAAAGAAAAAGAGTGATCAGTTTTTGGTGGCATGAAATGAACGGTTTTGTTCAAGTGATGTAAACGTCAATCGCCGGAAACACGTTAGAAGAACGTAAATAAAGCGCAAGGGTGTAGGAGAAGTTGCGATAATGGTACCTTGAAGATACTATCAATGTCCATGGTGAGTGTGCGGGTGTGTTTGTGTGAATGACATGCAACTTAGTTGGCTTCAAATAAACTTGCTTCCCCTCGCACATGTCACGTGCCAAATCTTGTCTATACTTTTGTCCTCGATTGTGTGTGTCTGAAAATTCTCTTCCAAATTTATCGAAGTAATGGCCGGTCATTGAAAATCGCAACGTGGGAGGGAGCAGAAGGGCACGAAGGATCCGATCCAACGACAGCACCATCGATAACCATCCATCGATACATCCATGCACTATCGACCTTTTCACTACGCTGTCAGAACCACAATCGCTATCACAAACTGTCGGCATCACAGAATTGGCGAAAAACGAAGCACAGAGGATACCATCAGCCATGAGGCATCTCGGCAAGGAGAAAAAACAGATCTTGGCAGTTGGAATGGTGGAAATGGAAGAGCTACCATGAATGAGCGTTTGTTCATGGCGACACAGACATCTGGCATCGTCCTCGTCTTCCAGCAACAACAGCAGCCAAACATCAACTTACCATGAACGAAGCACAGCGGGAAGGATTTCATCCAATCACCACTATCGACAAACATCAGCTGCAAACCTTGCAAAGATAATCTCCAAGCCAAATCAACGATTCCAGTACGAATCAGTCAACCAAAGAAGTGACGATATAACCTTCAAAAAAGGGCGAACAAGGACATCCATAAACTCAGGAAGGATCCAACTCAACATCTCATGCCGTCCATCTGATCCAGCCCCCAACTAACAGCCGTCAACCCCACCTCTGTCTACTTTATCTCTATCAGATGGCTCAGCGTCTCACCTACCGCCGTCGTTTGTCGTACAACACCAAGTCCAACAGGACTCGCGTCGTCAAGACCCCCGGTGGTCGCTTGACTTGGCTCTATGAGAAGAAGCCCGGTACCGCCCCCAAGTGCGGTGACTGTGGTGTCGCTCTTCCCGGTGTAAGTCTCTCCTCCAACGAACAAAAGGATCTCGACAGGCCGCACGGGAAAAAGCATATCAGGGAGTCATGGAGTCCTCGGAAAAAGGGAGCTTGGGACAGTTTGATTCAGGCAGACATTTTGGGCCAGCTCGCCGTCAGGAGAGATGTCGCCCATATGTAGGCTAAGCCCTAACGGTTGCAGACGATATTCTTAACGCTATCACAAGCATGCGTATCGACGTTTTTTCAGCACCTTTACGCCTCCGGGAGTTTGGCTTGACAACTTGAGAGGTTTTTTTTTGAACCTCGGGATGCACTATGGCCAAAAATCAGGATATGTGTTTGTTGTACCTCCAAGGCAACACACCGACCTATTTGAAGGAATGGAGGCATCACGTTTGCCAGGGAAACAAAAGCTGGACATATACCTCGATACCCACCTCGCCGGAAAAACCGCCGTGACTTTTTTGCCTGAAGCCAACACATCCAGGACAGGGCAACAGGATCAGGGAGTTCATTAGGAATCAAAACACCTCCATCAACTATCTCGAGACCCTATTATCTGATCCCAAACACCTTCATGTATCGTCGTCTTCGTAAATAGGTTCCCGCTCTCCGCCCCACCGAGTACGCTCGCATCTCCCGCCGCCAGAAGACCGTCAACCGTGCCTACGGTGGTTCCCGCTGCGCCAACTGCGTCCGTGACAGAATTGTCCGTGCTTTCTTGATCGAGGAGCAGAAGATCGTCAAGAAGGTCATCAAGGCCCAGGCCAAGTCCGCCAAGCCCGTCAAGGCCTCCAAGTAAACAATTCAAAAATTGTTTTCGAGAACATCTCTTCATGAAGAATAAACCAAAAAGTACCCACACGCTTGCATGGCTTTGTCTTTCGTTTTTTTTTTTTTTTTTTTTTTTTTTTGTTCGGACAATTGTATGTTAGCTTGCTTAGAGAAAACAAAGAACAGGCGTACAACAGCCGTGTAGGCAAAAGAGTCCCTTTTGAAAAATGGCGCTATGATTTATTTTGGTTGTTGTGGTTGTTGTGGTTGGTGTGCATGCAAGTTGTCGTAAGAGAAGTGAGGGTTGAGTCATTTAGGCAGCGATTGGCTCGGGGAGAGCGTCAGCCAGCGCTGTCATCGTGAACGTAGTCTCCTCGTCGTCCTCGTCAGCGAAATCATCCTATGATTGTCAACAGGAACATGGTTAGTTGCTTTGCAACAGGGTGGGATCCCGGCGTTCCATGAGCTAGAGGGAGAAATATCAAACACAGTTCAACGCCCTAACGACTTACTGGATCGTAGATGACACGGATCAGCAGCGAGCAACTCGGACACCGAGCAATGTCCTCGCCGTCCTGGAGCTCCTCCTTATTGTGCGAGTGGGGGAAAGTGCCAGGTTAATATTTCTGTGTTATTGTTTATTTTTGGGAGATGGAGTAGTTCCATAGAAGACTGCGCCCACATTGACTCGAATTCAGCCACTGCACCATTGGCGAAGAAGCCTTGTTCAACCCCCAACTCCCTTCTTCTCCTCCTCACAACCATGTCGCTCAAAAGTGAATCGATTGTGGTACCTTGGTAATCTGGAAACGGTCGCCGCACGGGCAAGGGTAGAAGTAGACGTCCGAGTCTTCGTCAAACTCAAAGTCCTGTATTAAAAAAAAAGTCCGTTGGGAGATGGAATGAGGAGTTGACTTGGTCAGTAACCGGGGAAGTAGCTTCTAAATGAGTCCGAATGGCAAACAATGAAACTTCTAGGACTTGCCTCGATTTCAATCTCGTCGTAGAAGGAGGCCATTATGTGCCTAATGTGTGAATGTGTGGTTGAAAAGGAGGTGGCGAGGATGCACTGATCCAGGTATAATGTGTTGTTTTGTTGGTGTAGGCCGAAAGTCCTGCGGAATGTAGGTTGGGAGTGAGGGAGAGAGACAGAGCCAGGATTCAATGCTTCTTTTTTCAGCTCAAGTTGGAACGGGGGTTGTTTCTTGTTCCTCGCAAAGAATGTGTTGTTGAGTGAATAAAAAGGTGCTACACAGACAAAAATGAGTGGATGCTGTGTGAATGGGAAAGTTGGAGGAGGAGCACAGATCTCTGTGATGGCGCCCAAAAAAACCCAAAACGATCCATGCACGTGATACGAACCCTTAAGCGTTTTGTCAGATTTGGGCAGACAACGAGCGCACATTTCTTGATCTGAACCCTCAAACAATATCCATGTCGCCAAACCAAAGAAAAAGGGCAGCAAGTGGTTCAATGAGCATGTTAGCCAAGGGATGATTACCTCGGACCCCGAGAGCACACTTCACGGTGACATATTTGTGCACTAATCAGAGACCGAGGGATCATGCTACCGGACCCAGAAAGAGGGACAAATAGCCACTTTTCGTGTCGAACACTGTCTCAAGGGCCTGCGAGTAGTGGACGTTGAGTGAAAATGTGGAAACAACAGTTGTCATAGAGAATTCATTCTACTCCGGGAGTACATCATGTCATTCACGCCCGAGCAAGCTCTTTATGGCATGGAGAATCGTGAAGGGGAGCAAGAAGAGGTCCAAAGGCGGCGAGCGTGGAAACATAAGAAACCTACAGCGTACTGAAAAAGAGCACAAACACACAAACACACAAACAAGCAAACAAACAAAGAGCAGAACGTGAAGCGTAACTTGGCCTGGGAAAGCTTCCTTGAAGCCCAATTATTGTATGCACACTAGTATACACCAAGCGAAGCAGTAAAGTATAACAGGTCGACGGGAAACAAAGGGCAAAGTGTGTGAGCCCAGAGTCGAAGGCACCGTTACGTGGTACCGTTCCGTCAAAGGATACGGGGTACATTACCGCCGATGACTCGACAAGCGATAGCGGCAGCGAACTCTTCGTCCACCATAGTACCGTCGCAATGGATGACCATAAGACCTGATCCCAGGCGCAAAGGTCCACCTCAACGCCGGGTCAGGTCCAAGGGTCTGCACGCAGTCAATATTGTAGTTGTGCTTGATCCTATGACGCTCTTGGATGACTCTCTCTGGCTTGAAACAGAGTCTTGAAAAGGCATCGTTATTTCTGCTTCTTTGTTATCTTGTCTTCGCGCCATTCGCTATTTGGGAAGGAGGGATAGAGTGGCCATGGTATCATTTGCGTGTCGATCGTCAGCAAGCCGTAAACACGCTCGCGGGTGTAGGGAAATTTTTCCCACGTCCAAGCAAAATAAGGGGTGGGAAGGGACGGAGGGCCATGCGTTAAAAGACAACGACTTTCCGACTCGTTCTTCTCTTTCCTGTTTGCCCGACCACACACGCCTCTTCCTCTCACCGCCTTTCGAACTAAAGGTATACTCTCTTCTTCACGTTCCAACCTTCTACACACGACACACTCTGGTGCGTTTCAACATCCTTACGAGTTGTATTCTTTTTTCAACAGGCACCGTCTTTTCAGCACACCCGTCTTCTTCGCGCGCGAAATCCAACAAAGAAAATGCCAGACAAACCCAGACTGAAAGGCACGGTCAAGTGGTTCAATGCCTCCAAGGGCTATGGATTCATCACGCCCGATTCGGACGACGGCGTTGGCACCGATGAGCTCTACGCGCACCAAACCGCCATTCAAATGGACGGTTTCAGGACCCTGGATGAGGGTGCACCGGTCACGTTTGTTGTTGAACAGGGTCCAAAGGGCCTGCAAGCAACCGATATCAGGCTATTAGAAACAAATGATGGCCAAAGTCAGTGAGACAAGCTATGTTGATTAAAGTCCTCTTTTTTTTTTGTTTGTCAGGCTTTGCTTTATGCTTTATCTTCTCCAATCTGTGTATAGCGTGAATACCGGGAGGGTGAAGCTTTGGATTCTCTTCAACCAGGGGCTGTGAGACATATTCGTTTTAATCTTGCATTCGCATCCAGCCCACTGATATGTTGCACATCCATAAAGAATGCATCCACTCATGCCTTCGTGTCGCCATGTCACACTGGATCCATCTCACACCCGATGTATCAGCGTCCCCTTCCAGAGGAGGTTTCTTTGACAAGATCCTTTGCTTGGGACAGCATATCATGTCCTCTTCTCCAAAACCCACACTGGATTGATTTCGGCTTGATCAAATGGCCCGAACACCAATGTCGTTTTGATGGTAGTACTGACGATACCCATCAGGCGTCCATTTTCTCTTTCCTGAACCAACCCATCTTCACTCTACGCCTTTCTGCTTTCCTTTCTTTCCCAATCCGTCTTAAAGCATCATAAATAGAGAACACAAAAATGACCCCAAAACCACAAACACCCGCAGAACAAGGGAAGAAAACATGACTACCAACCGCATCTCATGCTGGGCGAAGACCCTATGCTTCTGTTTTTACCTTGACGTGGAGCCCACCATTGACATCCAGGCTCCCGGCTACGAGGAAACTGGTCTACGGCTTTTTGGATTGCAACACCCGAATCGTTGTGCTGGTTGATCAGGAGACGGAGACCCTGGACACGGCCGTGCTGCGAATGAGCCCAGATCTATCCCAAGGTCCCGTTTGTGGAGTTCATGGAGCCTTGCATCACGCTCGTCCGCGAGAACGGCTCCCACGGCTTCTAGGTTCAGGTGATACACCCGTTCCTTGACTCCGTGCGCGCGGAAATCTACTCAAGGCGATCAAGCTGATGCAGACCAGCGTTTTGTACAACAGGGTGATCTACATCCTGAGCAAGAACGACTGTCTCGACAGCCTGGTCGACATTCTGCGCGACATATCGGACCGGAGGCGCGTCGTTTGGATGGGCGGACCATGTTCCAGTAGCTGAAGAAAGTCAACTCCGGATGTTTCAACCTCTTTTAGAGGTGGCTCGGCTAGGAACTCTCTCGGCAAATAACCTCCCTGGCTCCTTGGCCACGATCCGTCCATCATCTTTAACGTTTTTTCTCTACTCTACTCTTTTTTTTTGTTTTTGTTTTGTTTCCATTGTCAATAAACGAGCGCAAACCTTCTTCACAGGGCTCTGATGTCCTTCAGAAAAAAAAACACTCTGCGGTGGCGACACTATTGCTTCCTGTCTGGTGTTAACAGTGGGCCTGTGAACTTGACCATCTTTCTTTAAAGTCTCAGGAAAGCCTATATTGGCTATGGTGCCCATGTTTTAATAAATGCCACAATCTCCATTTCTCACTCTATCGATCGAGCAAACGGTCGACCTTTTTTGTGTGCATGTGTGTGTGAGTGCATGCAATAAAACAAGGCTTACGTGATCGGTTAAGTAAATGAGACAGAGGAAGCTTCGTTCATATCCCACCATGCGCTAGTATTTAAACTATCGCCGGTGGCTTATACCTATCTAGTGTGTTTCAATCTAATCTATGTGTTCACAGGCAAATATGCAACAGTTACCCACCCGCTTTTTTCAGACAACTAAGGCCTTCGCCCACTTATCGAAATTAGGCGTGCCAATGCCCGTGACGGGGTCCCATCCAACCATGGCCGGGAATCCTGTAGTGCTGCAAGAAGGGTTTGTGCCCATTGTCACGTCGTTCCAGATGTTTGGCCTTGTGTAAATTAGCGGATTCAAGAATCCCAAGAGTCCCATCTTGGCTAGCAACCGGTCGTTCAAGAGCGCAACGATGGAGGCCACAAGGGGTGTACTGGCCGAGGTATCCGCGATCGAGGTTATATTGCCGCTGAGTACAATGGCGATATTCTCACCCTGGGCGGAGATATCAGGGAAGTCACGACCAGACCGGTTGAAGAGACCGTCATGTGTGTTTCCAAGCTGTTTAAGATAGCTGTTCACGGCATTCTGTTGATAGTCGGCTGTGTGGAAATAGCTGGAGAACGCTCCAGCAGGGAGTGCCGCTGTGGTTACGATTTGACCGGTCGTGGCGCCGACGGCGGCGGTCACCCAAGGGCAGCTTGGTGGAAGGTTGGCACGAATTTTGTGCAGGTATTGTTTGGCCGGCCACCCGCAACGCCGCCTTCCCGGAAGCAACAATGATGCTCGTTCCCCTGGCTGTAAGCTTCAGGAGGGTGTTACACATACTTTTGACCTCTGAACTTGACATTACGTACTCATCGAAAGCGTAGCTGAGGCTGGGAACGCAGAGTGGTGGATTTTGTTTGATCAGGTAATTCACTAGGCTGGTGGGAATGTCCAAAGATTCTCCTACAGAGACAAACACGTTCGAAACATTGACGACCAGGCCCGCGGTGTACTGGATGTCCAAATTTGCTTCAACCCCAGTCTTCGCGGGGTCTTGAATATTCTTGTTACCATCGACAAAGTTCTTGGTAAACTTAGGACGTGGATTCACGTCTGAGTGGAAAGTGGCCGCAAATAAGTCAAGATCCACGTGGTTGGCGAACTGTTCTCCGAATTGAGCAACGGCAATACCGTTATCGGGCCGCGGGCTCGCTTTCTCCGTGGGGATGCCATACAGTTGTTGAAGGCACGCGGGAGTCACTTGACGGTTGCAGTCCGCTCCTTTGAGAGGAGGTGCTGTTGTGCTTGGTAGTGCGGGGTGCGACGGATTCCCGTCAAAGGATGCACCCGGAAAGACGACGTTGAGAAACGGAACAAGAATGTTTGGGACGCTGTATGACAGCGCTCTGATAATGGCGTTCTTGGTCGTGAGGTTGCTATAGACGTGGCACTCTGTCTTGACGAGTGTATTCAACTGGGCGACTTCAAGTTCAGAGTAAGCCACTGGTAGTCATGCGTGGCGGTGATGCCGAAAGTGTTGAACCAGCGAAGGACATCGTTAACAGCATCTTTGGCTGGATCAAGAAGCAGTTTGATCTTGTCTTCCGACAGGAACTGCCATAGTTATAGTTGCAGCGCGTGCTACTTTCCAAGACCTGGCGATCAAAATCCGCCAGATTTGGTAGCTTGAACCCGATCCTGACGATAAGCACTTGGTCCGCAGGCACAGGGCCTTGATCGACCCACGGGTATGGAACGGAGAGTCTGTGCTCCAGTTGGGTGTATGCGGCGAAATTCGGCAAGGTAGGGACTCTAGGAATACCAGGCAAAGCAGGTAATGCGAAGGCACAATGTACCACAAGCACATAAAGTGCGATTATATAAGCGAAAGATGTCGTAGTAAGGCTCGAGGATCATGTGTGATGTGTGGATCAAAAGGAGTAAAGTGATATGGACAAGGAATGGGCGAAGGTGAGTGAGGATGAAAGAAAGTCTGAGACCTGAAGCGTTTTATATGCATGCTTCTATGCCTTCGCTGTCTCTGTCACAGTTGCACAAGCTACTTCAACAGCAAGGTAAATGAGAAGAGAGGAATACGACAGGTACAGAGAAGAGGGGTCAGAAAACAATTTCTGGCATCAGGTATCAAGGCATCCCACACCAAAGTTCCTAAACAGCGTCTCTTTCTGCAAGGATTTCTTCTTCACTCTCCTCGACCTAGTTGCAAGAAATGCCCCGATCCTTCCCTCCTCAGTTACCGCTGACTGTTTGAGAACGATAAAGAGAGAGGGAGAGAAGGATATAAGGAAGGAGAGAGCAGAGTGCAATGGGTCAAAGGTCGACGGTCAAGGGGGCGGGGGAATGCTAGACAAACTGAGCGAGAGAGAGAGAGAGAGAGAGAGAGAGAGAGAGAGAGAGAGAGAGAGATGCAGACGATGCAGAGGATGGGGCGAAAGAGACGGACAGAGAGCACGGAAATACCGTATGGAATAGCCGAGAAAGTCGTAATCTGGAGACAATACTCGATCTGGACAAGAATTCGAAGTGACGATCCTTTTGAGCCGTTGGCGTCTGTTCTTTTTCTAGACGTTGGGCATGGGGACACGAACTGGGACTTGAAGGAGGAAAATGAAGGATCATTGCTGTCATTGCTACATGCCGGGATGAACGACCAAGGGCAGGACTGACACCAGGGCTGGAAAAGCACAGGGTAGGGCAACATCACAAAGAAGAAACGTAGGAAAAGGAGCTGGATTGTACCTTAAAAAACGCAATTGGCTATTTATGATGCATGGACTCCGTGGGAATGCATGTCTTGGTGAGTATCATAACGGTCAAGGGGACTTTCCACACGCTGTGCCATTCCAAAAAGATCCTCAAACTGATCCGAAGCACCACGTGAATGTGGATGGGCGTACGAAGAGTCACGGCTGTTCAGAGGGACGACTAAGCCCAAGTTGGGACTCTCAAATCCGTTGAGCATGAATGAGAAACAAATGCATTCACGCTGTTGATCCAATGACTAGTCAGTTTGCTGAAGAACTGAACAGGTATGCCAGAAAAGAGCCCAGTGAAGTTGGGTCATCAATCTGATCATTACCTTGGTTCCATCTTCCCATCTTCCCTTCTTCTCATCTTCTCATCTTATCTCATTTTTTCTCAAAGCTTTGTGTGATATAGGGTGCCAACATAAAATCTTTATTTCGACTCAGTGGTGGTTAAGGCATACGGCGTTCTCCCTTCCTTCTTCAGGAAAATGATGCGAACATGTTTCTGCGCACATCGTATTTCCAATGATGATTGCCCCCTGTGTACGACACAATACAGGATTCGCGAGGGACTTAACTGCGAAACTACACTTCTCGGAAAGCAGTGGCGAACAAGCACCGCGCATCCACAAGCACTCCAAGGCAGCATTAGACAGCTGTTTTCGTGTCGCCTTCGTCTCTGTCCATGGTAACCTTAACTTGATCAGTTGAATGCGACTACCCACAGAAGAAGGCCATTCGGTGGTTCAACGAAAACAAAGGCCACAGCCCCGAACCAGACATCAACATGAAGGTGATTTGCACACATGGGTGCCATCTCTTCCAACATCGTGTTTGACTCAGTCACAGTTTTTGAGCCTGCCCAAAAGTCCAACGGTCAACTGTGCGCATGCCACGTTCTCTGAGAACCATAGGGTGCCACTTGGTATCCTACTCTTCCATGAAAAAAGTAAACACAGGCAGACCAGTTAGACAGGGGTTGCTACTGTGGACATAGACCTCAACGTCGAGAGAGCTATCGCGTCCAATATCCACGCTTATGACAAATTCATTTTGTCCGGTTCCACTTGACGCTAGTCACCAAGCGTTGCCTTGGCGTTGGTGCAGGTTCCATCGGAACCCTACAATGCGGATCAGAGGGGAGATTCGATATGGGATCTCTCCGTCATCTTTTCTCCAGAGATATGCACAACAAAAATAAAAGGCACAACGGATCGTTGGCGGTTTCTTCTCGTCTAGTGCATATTAGGTTCCTAACGATGACATTATTTTCTAAAGATATGAACAAAGTGAACAGCAAACAAAGTATAGATAGGAAACAACGGGAAGAAAGAGAGATAGAAAGAAAGATAGAAAGAAAAATGTTATCCCGTCGATTTTTGTGAAAATGCTCGAATTGCTTCTCGTTGTCTTTGCTTGGTGTTGGGCTGATTTGTGTCTGCTCTAATGAGTGGAGACATGCTGCGCTTTGGGGGTTCTCTCTTTCACTCTCACATAAAAACAAGGATAATAGTGGCACTGTCCAAACACCACAATCGACCCGGGGTTGTGTGGAATAGGATTTGTCGTTGACGGCAGAGAAATACATTCCCATGGCTTCTATCCGTAACCGAAAAATGGAATGGGTTTTGTCTTTGTTTTTACGAAAAAAGGAGTTCAACGTAGAATCGCCCTGAAAACAAATACTCGAATGTCGCCGAAAGGATTGATATTCTCTCCTTCACGATATGGGATGGGATGTTCATCAACACATACACACGATTTGTCCTCTCCACCCTTCTCGCTATGCTTCCTCCTGCCTTTCCTTCCTTCCTTTTCTAACATAGTCCTATGCATCGTTCACCATCTGTCGTTCTCTTTGTAATGCCCTCCGAGTTCCTTGGACGAGAACCAAACATGGTCGACCATCAAATAGGACATAGGTAAATGGGTAATGCTTTGGAGTTTACCTTCAAGAATAAACCAACATGAAGTGAGGTTTTCATACAAGACAGCATATCGAGATAGTCCACTTCTCCTTGTATATGCTTTATTTTGCGTATTCATACCCCGATGGAAGTAAATGCGACGACTTTGGAATGCTCGCCATCTCCCCCAAACATAAAAAAGCCATGGTTCGTGGCCGCCCCGATTAGCTTTCTCTCTCTTTTTCTTCCATCCACCTTCTTTCCTGCCTACGTGACCACTGCTTCTCACTTTTCAAGAACTCTCTCCCTCCACTTAATCACAACTCACACCTACATCTACAATGAAGTTTAACATTGCAGCCGTCGCCTTTGTCGCCATGGTCGCACCCGCCATGGCTGCCAAGACCTGGGACGTCAATGTCGTCAACGGCACCTTCTCCCCCCAGGAGATCAATATTGCACCCGGTGACACTGTCCGCTGGCCCAACAACGACGCCGACCACGCCATCGTCGAGACCAACCCGGGTGCACGCTCCTGTGTAGCCAAAGCCGGCGGATTCAATTCTGGCACAAAGACCAAGGGCCAGGAATACCAGCACATCTTCCCCAACGCCACGGTGGTCAACTACAAGGACGGCGTTGGCGCCAACTGCTCCAAAGGTGCCACAGGCACCATCTATGTTGGACCTCGCCCCTCAGGCTCCCCTGCATCAGGTAGTACCTCCACGACCACTAGTGCTAACAGAGCAGCCACCAGGACGGCCGCACCGATCTCGTCCCCAACCCATGGAGGTGCGTCCACGGCCGAGAAGAGTGTCCTTTTGGGAGTTGCGTGCATGCTTGCTGCTCTTGTTTTCTAAGTCGATTATCTTTAAAAGAAAAAAAAATACCAAAAAAAAAAAAGCATTTGTTTTATAGACAATGGTCCCAATGGGCTATCCTTCAAAAAATGTACATATACTTTCCCTTTCTCGTATTCAGGTCGAATTGAAATAAAATTAATCCCCAAACACAGATGTGAAGGCGACTACGAAAGCTTATCAAAGGCGAACAGACCTCACCGTCGTTTCAGGTAACTCAAGATGTTGTCCTTGGAGGGGTGCATGCTTCAGTACCTCATTGTCTCCCCGGGATTGGAGGTCTACCCTTTCCAAATCATCCCTGGTACCTGTGCTGACCTTGCACCTGATATCCTGTTCTGTTCCCACGACACACACACGTCTTGATTATGACGTGCCATGATTTCCATAGGATGAACCATGTCGGCTTTTGGATCGCCCGTTCTGGTTGATTTACAGATGACGTACGAGCCTCCTTTTGCCCGGGATTAGGAAAAAATGAATTATTTTCCTGGCAAATGTTCACCAAAGGAGAGGTACTTTGCGCGAATAAACACCATGTCGTCTAGTCTGCATTTTTTTTCTTTTTTTCTTCTACATGTGACCACACCATCATGCATGCACCCTCGCGCAAGGTGAGTTTTAAGTTTAAGAATGAGTGGCTTTTCTAATAGTCGTTCCTTTTGTCTTTTTTTTTTTTTTTTTTTTGCTATCTACGTGTGCTTTAAAGAGCCTAAGAACCACCACATTTATGCTCACGTTAACATATGGGTTTAGGAAAGGCGCCTAATTGTTCGAAAAGGATTCTAAAGTGAGTTTTTATTGTCCTCTTTCTGATTATGAGCATCTTTGGTTTATTCTAAAGTAAATGTCCCCACCCTAGCCAACCTCGCCTATCACTTGGTCTTCGATAGGGACCATTGAGATGTCGCAGTTTCTGTAGCAACAAGGCACGCACTCATTTTCTACTGCCCCCAATTTTTTTTCTGTCTTGCGCCAGGCACAATGAACCATGCGCATTTCCCCCTTGTTCACAGAGTGGGTGGAACAACCTAAAACACAACAGCAGCCAAAATGTTTGCTTTGTCCGTTTGCTTTCCCGTGTGTGTCAAGATGCCACGGACCCGAGCAAGACCAATGCTCCCCTCCCCCCAATGCAAGAAATGCAAGAGAGAAGGTGGGGGAAGGCTGGTTGAAGGAGCATGCATGCATGAAATGAGGGAAATGAAAAAAATAACAAAAAAATATCAAGGGCGCATACCCACACCAACATTTTTTTGTCCGAGGCAAAACTCCATCTGTTTTACAGGGTGCTTTCCTTACCCTACTTCTCCAAACAGCTTGTTGTCCAGGTCGAGAGAAGGACTTGGGTAAGAGTTAAAATGAGGAAGAGAGAGAGAGGGAGTGAGCAAAATAGTCCACGAGGTCGCAATGCCGTGCCTGGAATAGACAACAACAGACGTGAGCGATGGTGCGTTGAGCACCATATGGAAACATGCGGTGCGTGTGGTTGTTAGCCTGTAGGTGATGGAAATGTGGGGCGGACGAAATAGAGACGGTGGTCATGGTGGTTGTGGTGCCTTCCTTTTTTTTTCCTTGCTTGCTCGCTCTTTCTCGAATGAGCGTCCAACCGGCAACTCCTCTGAACGATGCATGCAAGGCAAGGCACCGCCTTTTTCTTTCTTCTTCCTAGCTTTCTCTCCCTTTGAGAAAAGAGAAAGAGAGAGAGATCCATGACATCTTTTTACTTTTTCACTCCTTCACGCATCATCCATAGCATCTAGAGTGGCCCGCCTTTGTTCAGCACACACCTTTCCGTTTGTCTTGCTTCGTTTCATAATCACGTCTTTTCATTCTCCATTCTTCATTCTTCATTGTCCCTCTCTGTACAATAGCGCACCTTGTCCTTTGTCCTCTGTCCCTTCTCCTCTCCTCCTCGTGGCCACGCCTTTTGCACACACACACACACACGAAGACCATTGTTTGTATTCCAACTTAACACACGCCCCTGTTCTTTTGAGTTTTTTTCTTTTTTTTTTTCTTTTCCCTTTCCTTCACACACACATCCTTTGATCTGCGATTTGTGATCTTGGCCTTGTTCATTCTCTTCTCCTTCTGTCTTTCTTCCCTTCCTTCCCGTCCCACCTCATCCATCTTGTAATCATACGCCCATACAACACTCACATCACAGGACACACACACACACATTCAACTTGCCACAGTGCTTAATCTGAGTTGTGGCTCTCATGTTCCATTGACGCAGTGCCATAAAGACACACCCATTCACACCTTCAACTTTCTACCTTTTCAACCAACCTACCCACCGTGCCCGACTCGCTCTCTCCTTCGACACCACTCCACATATCATTATACCTTAACGTCGTCCACGCAACCGTCTATTTCCTTGGGCGTCGTCCATCAGCGATATCCGTTTTTCAGGCACACTTTCTTCTTTCTCCCACCTTATTCGTCAGGTTCCACCCCACTCTTCTCCATCAGAAACGCACACACCCGCCCAACACAAAGCCATGGATCCACCATATCTCAACCATCCTTCGAACCACCCGAACCACCTCACCATGTCCTCGTTCAACTACACAACAGATATCGTCGACATTGAGGGCATGAACATCAACGACATGTTCCCCGAGCAGTCCTCCTTCTCCTTCGATATGAGCAGCTCTTACAACCACAGCTACACCGACTCGATCAGCGGCATCCCGTTACACCAACAAGCTCTTTGGGACGACGGACAACTGTCCCTGCCTCCAACCGTCAACTCGAGCAGGGTTCTCCGATCTACAATTTCTTCCCTTAACAACAGTGCCAACACAAGTCTCCACGAGCCAATACCTCCTCTTCCTACTTCTTCTTCGACATCACATCAACGCTTCTTGGCGCCACCCTCGCATCACCATCATCGAGGACACCTACTTCAAGTCCAGTTTCAAGGATCACCCCTGCGAGGGGACGGGAAGCTATTTGACGACGACGACGACGACAACCAAAACCAACTCCAAAACAACAACCATGATGACCACAACAGCAGCAACAAGAGATACGGAGATCTGGCAAGTTTCAGGAGCGACGCCTTTGATCCCAGTAACGGCAGTGTGATGTGGCCAGGGTGGGAAGATGACGACAACTTCAAGGGCAACCTGAGCCGAGGTAGCCCAAACCACATGACCATGATCTACCCAAATGACTCTGTCCAACGGGACGAGCAACACCAGCGGTTCCTCCAGGACATTGGCTCCAGCTTCCACGGCGACAGCATCTCGCTGTTTGCAAAACTGGACGAGGGTGAGTGCCTAAAGCGCCTTTGTGTTGTTGTTGTTGTTGTGTCTCCCTTTTTTTGTAGGCCGAGTGTTGGATGGACCACCTGATGGAGAGGACCTTTTAGTGTTTTCTTTATTTCCATCCAATGGTTTTGATGCTATGACGCCAAAAAGATCTTCCCTCTCCACAGACTGTGAACAAAAGGCGCTCGGGGGGCATAGTTTTTTTTTATCCGACATGCAGATGTGTGTTGCAAGCAAGAGATCCCAAAGAGAATAGAGAGGCCCCTTAGTGTTGTATCCAAGGCGCCAGTTGCACGGAGATACATCACAAAAATAATATGTGGGGCCATCTCAATCCCAATGCCATCTCATCCCTTCCAAACACCTATTATATTCGTTCGAGGTGATGTAGCCTCCTTTATTCTTGTATGCTTGTTCGTGGCCATGGGTTTGCTTCTTGTCCCCCCCTTTCTCCCCTCCTATGCTATCCTTCCCTCCATGGCTTATGGTCGCCTCTCCTTCTCGCCCCCACTCCTACATCATTAGAACCACGTCTGCCCCCACCATGCATGCATCCAAAGGATGGGACGGTGTGGAGAAGAAGGCAAAGGAAAAAAGGAGGTCTCAAACACAGATGAAGACACTTGGCTTCATCTCTTTACATCCCTTCCAGCCCCAGATATCTACACATTCAACAAGCCCCTCGCACATCGAGATCGCCTGCCACAACACCCAACAAAAAAACATCCTTGGATACACTGACTACCTCCTTTTATCACATATTATGTTCTGACCTGGCTTGCTTTTGTCTCCTGGATGCACAATAGAATCAGACCTGAGCTATGACCTGTTCAAGGAGGAACTGGTTGCGAACGACACTGGGGATATGTCACGGTTCGGAGATTCTTTTGATCAAGGAGGATATAAGGCACCCCTGATCTCGACCCACAACGACATCTTGAATCAAGACCTGATCGATGCACTCAAGACACCGATCTTTACCCAGCCACCGCATCTTCAGTCGTCCAACTTCAAGAGGGAAAACATTCTGGATGGTCTGCACGCAGTTCCTGCGCCGTCCTCACCAGAACACAAACTCTCAGGGACTCATAGCGATTACGAAAAGGCTCTTAAGAGCTTCAAGGACTCGCTCAAGATTGCAGATCCAATCAAAACGCCGCACAAATTTGCTCCGCAACCTCTACCCATATTGTGGAACACGCCCCGGATCCGGTCAAAGGCCCTGCCAACTTTCAACTTGTCGGATTACAGGACAGGATCTACACTTCCAAGTCGGCTCTCAACCACGGTGTATTCTTCTCCGTCACATTCACAGTCGACAGCCAACTCTGCCCACTCCTCACCGCCGTCGTCTCTGTCGGCTTCTCCGCCAACATCCTTCCCCAAGATGAACCAACAAACACCAACCATGCCAACATATCATCAACTGGACAAGGACATTGGTGCTTATCAACGGAAGCCATCTATAGGATCCTCTGATGTTAACGATATACCCAAGCCGGAAAGAGCGATGACTGCCTTGGCAGATCTACGAGCCAAGCGAGCGAACTTGAACACCCAGTCGCAAGCAGCTTCACCAATAACACATGGCCCAATAACTATCGACGAGCCACAAACTATTCGACAATCTACCCACCCTCTTGGATCACCCAACTCGGGCGAAGACGAAACATCTCTTGGTCTTCGCGTGGTGAGGAAGCGACGCTCATTGCATCAAGGTACTTGACGAAACGAAAAGAAAAAAATATCGCGCACCATTCAAACCAGATGCCACGATTTCGTTTTTATCTGATATATCCTTCAATATTACTTTCAACAACACAAACCCAACTTTCTCCACCCACAGACATGTTCAGCCCAAACGTCCCAAATGAAAAGGAGAACCACTATCAGGATACCAACTCGGATCAGTACCAAGATCTTGAGCATCAGGGTGCTTTAGGACGACGTGCTTCGAGACCAACGTCGATGAACATTCTGCCAGAGTCGTTGACTTCTGTCAACAACCACGCCATGCACGAAGCAACACAGAGAGAAAGAGTCAGGAGACTGTCCGAAGAGGAAGATGAGGCTAAACAACACCGTTTAAAACAACAACAACAACAACAACAACAACAACAACAAGAGCTCCAGCAGCAACAACTTCAGCAAAAACTTCAACAACAACAACTTCAACAACAGCAACAGCAACAGCAACAGCAGCAACAACAGCAGCAACAACAGCAGCAACAACAGCTTCAGCAACAACAGCAGCAACATCAACTTCAGCAACAACAGCAGCAACATCAACTTCAGCAACAGCAGCAGCAGCTTCAGCAACCACAGCAAGAGCAAGAGCAAGAGCAAAGAGTCTCCTTGATCGGACGCGCAGGAAGCTCTACATACCGTGAGAGCAGTTCTAATGGAGATCTCTCCCCAACTACTCCAGGTTCAGGGATCCCTCCTGGAAACTGGAGCCGTGTTCGTCGCCCCTCTCAACGGTTAAGCGTCACTGGCCCCTCCGTGTTCTCAAAGCCTGGACAAGCACTTACGTCCCCCACAGGAGGTAGGCATGACGACTATGGCCACTTGGACGAAGAGCAATACCCGTACAGAACCTCTCCGTCTACAAACCAGAGCCAACAACAACACCAATACGATGACCATGGATACCAAGAAGAAGAGCCTTACTACGATGAAGAGCCAGTTCTAGCCCATCGTTCACAAGGAATGCCTGAGCGACGCCTCTCGATGCAGCCTCCCACTTCTTACACTCGACGGAACCAAGTCCATCAAGGGTACGACCAACAAGGGTACGATGTCCACCAAGGATACGACGATTACGATGATTATTCACCAAGAGAGCCTTCACCGCCTCGCGAGTTCTATTCCGCAAAGTCTTCACCTACCGAGTACGACCCTTCGCATCCCTCGCGCAGACAACTTGCATCGCTGACCAACGTCTCGCGTCGGTCTTCTTCTTCTTCAACGGTGGTCCCAAGAGCAGGATCTATTGGATCAGGACTTGCGAGTCAGCTACACAGTCGCTCGTCTTCTTCGGGCTCTTCTGGTGCATTGACAGGTCCTACTACTCGGTTGTCCATGTACGCACGTGACGAGGCACCCTTAGGAACTGGATTAGTGACCCCTCGACGATCCATGACTTCGCTTTTGCCGGCCAACCCTGGAGCAAGCGCCACACTGCCACGACGCACACCCATGGGACCCACGCCTTCCGGGTTGTTGGCGTCTCGGCGGTCCAACTCGGGATCGGACCAGGAGTACGCGCGCGTGATTGTGCCGCCAGCGCTGCGGCCCAAGCGGGATAGCACAGGAAGTACTGGCTCGATTGGGTACCGGGACTCGATGTACCCTGCGGCCCCCGCACGCAAGTCGTCGTTGAATGCAATGGTAGGTAGTAGTGGAGGCGGCCGTGCGAGTATTGGACTTGGTTTGAGCGGAGGAAACCTTCCTGGTAGTGGTAGCACAGGAGGCCTTTCGAGAACGTCGTCACTGGTCCAGAAATCGAGATCTCAGGGCCAACTGCCTTCCATGGGTGGTGGTAGTCATACTGTAGGTGGAGCGTATGCTAGAGCAAGTGCGCAGCCATTGGACAACTCGGCGCTCAAGAAGCGGTATTCGACCTCGACCTCCAACATGACGAGTGACCAACAACCCCGGATGGCTCTGGGGGCCTCGGCTCTGGGTCGCAGCACTGGGGTAGGTAGTACTGGCAGTCTTGGTCGGGTGAGTGGGCACGCTCAGCGGTTGTCTTCGGGAGGTGAGCAGGACTACTATGACGACCCTGGATACGGATACGACGATGCTCGGTACAACCCGCTTGTTTCGCGCACGACCACGACCACTGCGTCGGGTGCTACCGGGCTAAGACGGGCCATGACTACAGGATCAGGCGCTTCTACAACGCCCTCCAAACTCGGCCTCCGCAATACTGGATCGTCCTCGCTCTCGGCAGCCACGGGTGCCTCCAAGCGGTTATCCATGATGGATGGCTCTGGTAACTACTCACAACAACCATCGTATGGGCCCTCATCAATCGGAGCTGCAAGCGGAGCGCGGTACAGCTATAGTGCTGGTACCGGCGTAGGATACGGAGGCGACCTACTTTCATCATCAGGTTCAAGGTTGGGATCTGGAAGGTCAACCATTGCATCCTCCCAGGCGATTCCGCGCATGGCGTCGTCGAGTGGGTTGAAGGCTTCTGGTAGTGGCGGTTCTGGAGCGATGGGAAACAGGCGGGTTAGTGGCTCGGACGGACTTCAGTATCCGATGACGGGAGGGTACCAACCGGCAACAGGGTATGGATATGGTCGGCGATGAAAAGACGCCTAGCCATATCTTTTTCTTAAAAAAAAACAACAACGATGCTACGCTCCTGTGAAGGTAGTTATGCAATTTTGTTTTGTTCCAAAATACACGTTCCATCCATCTTTCCTTTGCTTTGTTTCGTTATAGTAATTGTTTTCAGCATGGACAAGCACTCAAATGGGCCATGCTAAGCAACAAAAACAAAAACTAACATCAACAAATACACACACGCTGTACCCATGGGTGCATCGCATCAACCATTGGGTGCATGAGCGTAAGCAAAGCAGTGGACCATGGGCCACTGTTGATTGCCTCACTCCCCTCACTCTGACTGACAGCTAGCCAACCTTATATTTTTCACGGTGACGATGCGATGAGCACTCGAACTGAGTTTGGTCCACTTCGAAGGGCCACATCTCTCATCTCAGCGAATGCCCTCCTTTCCCCCTTTCCAGTCCCCATCGTCTCGTTTCGCAGAGGGCGGTGCGCTAAATCTGGGTCGCCCAATTCAGTCCACATGATAGCCAACGAAAGCGGTACTTGCGCGCAAATAAAAAGTAGTCTCAAAGTAGCACGGCGGGCCCTTTGCCTGGTGCGTTGTGTTTTCGTTCTCGGACATAAACGCAAACCACAACAAACAAGATGTCCGAAGTTGTTGTTATTTCTTTTGCACAAAAAAAAAAAAAAAAAAAAGGAAAAGAAAACAGCGCGGAGCTTTGAGTTTTGTCCTCTAGTGCCTTTGTGTCATTTGTTAGCACATACCACCATTTACAAAACTCTAGCCAGTTGGCCCGTAGTATTATGGCCATAAGTCTAAAGAAACGGGTTCTTCTCGGGAAGACAAGGCATGGAAGGATGGGCAAGAAACATCCTTTGACCAGCATTCGGGCATCCATGGCGGTCCCTTTCTGGAGAACTAAGTCAGAAACATGACGGCATGTTGATATTCTACCAAACTCTGGACATGGTCGGTCCGCCCGGTCCAGCCATGGGAGGCCAAACTTGACAGCCACAAAACCTGATTTTCTATCCATGTTTTCTTCTTCGTGTGCGCTGGAGGGCGTGTAAGGCTTTTTTTTTTCTGTTACCGCCAAATGGGCTGAATGTTCTTCCCTCCAGCCACGCTCAACTCATGGTCCATCCACGCAACTCTTGGACCATCGACATGCTATCGGATGGCACTGAAAATGGGTTTCGGCAGATGAGAAAATCTGAGACACGGAAAACGAGAACATTGGAAATAGAAGGATATGGGTCCATGGCAAGGACTGAGGCTTCTCAGTTTAAAGCCCAACTTCTGCACCTCTCGAGCAACAAAGGCACGATGCTTGTTACACAATGTCTGTTAAGGAGCGGCATTTGCTTTTATGCAGGTCGTCCAAAATCAGAAGCATTGGCTTCTATTTAGCGGCATTTTGGCCTCTATTCAGTGGCATTTTGGCTTCTATTTAGAGGCCATTGCTGCTATTTTCCCCCCCTCCCCTCCCCCCGAGTGACAAACTACGTACAAAAATTATTGGGCGCAGGCTGCTGGGTGCAGCACTAATGGTCAAGCTCGCAACCACGTCGGCCCTCAATTCTCCCTCCAAAGGTAGCCAGAGGCCAGTGGTCGGCCATACTCACAAAACTATCCCTATGCCCTGATCATGCCCAGAGCACTTTACAAGAAGCAGGACTCTGGTTGTAGCTCCTAAAAGAGTAGAGAAGAGGGTTGTTGCCTCGGATAACATCGAATTGATGAATGAAAAATGAGGGGGGGGGGGGTTTTGTATATCACTTTTTTTTGGATGCAAGAATGAACAAAACTAAAAACAAGAATAGATGCGCAATTGAAAAGCGAACATGGAGAATGAGAAATGTTGGTTCATCTGTCGAATGCCATCACTCAACTTTGAGATTGATGGATGCTCGCTTGTTTCTGTTTCTATGAAGTCTGTGATCTGCATTCTTTTTTATATATCTACGCGTCCCGTCGAGTCATCAGTCATCTTTTCGGACAAAGACTGGCCCTTGCGAATGGCGACCAAATACTTCCATACCACTCACACAAACCCAGGGCATCAGGAGCCCCCGGAGCAGTACTCTCATACTTTATAAACCTATAAAGAACAAGAACTACATAAGATGCCAGCTCTTTTGGCTAAAAAAGACCAGCTTCTTTTGTACCGAACCTGCTATAACCTCATCTGGCATTTTCTGGCCTCTTTCGATCTTCCCCCGTTGCTCTCTTGCACGTCTGGTAAATTTCCACACTTGACGGTTGATGTCAGGATCTTTGATCACTTTGACGCCCAATCCTTGATTTTATGCTGCAGGTGTCCGATTTATCTTGTCTGTCGTGGCCGCCATTGCCTCTCTGTTTGTCCTCGATAATCGATATGCATAGACCGTGGCCCTGCTAAAGTATTACTAATAAATGAGCTGTCGAATCATCTATTACTCATTCTTCATCACCTTTCGATCAAAATACTCCAAAATGAACCAAGACTACGAAACAATCAGCCAAGATTACGAAGAGTCGGACTCACTTAACATCGTCAACCAGAATGAAGAAAGCGATAAGCACGGCGATTCTGAGAACACAGACCCGAATGGCGACGAAAACTTCTATTGCAGTGCTGACGACGAAGAAGATTTCTTTGGTCTCAATCAAGACCGCCAAGATGAGGACGGTGAAGAAGAATTCGTTGGTTCTGTTGTCGTTGAGGGCCGCCAAGATGACATTGAATTCGATGCTGACTTTGATGTTGTTCATAAGCGTCCTTCATTACATTCGGCCGACCCTGGTGGCAACAGCAGCAGCGACAGCGACGGGCCTCTGACAAAATCTCCAGTGAGTCCTCATACGAACCGTTTCGTAACAAAGGACAAAGGGATGGTGTTGACCTTGTTTACACTATTTATTAGACACTTCGTTCTGGGACCAATCCGCGGAATGTTGCTAAGCCCACACCAAGACGGAGCTCGTCAACTACTAATGTATGTTGGTTCTTGATATATCTCTTTTCATTGTATAACATGATACTAACCCGCTTCTGGGCCACATTACTACCTTCAGGAGAGACTATTCTTTGAACGATCGCGCACACCTGTGGGTATAACATCGGCGCTTATGGTCTCGATAATGCAG